>JAEIHY010017288.1:0-23626 GCA_018904565.1 Drosophila tsacasi | reverse complement strand
TGTCCGGGGTGGCCGGTGTGTCCGTAGTAATGCTGCTGCTTGTGTTGCTGCCACTTTTGTTGGTGACATTTTTGTTGTTGCTGCTGCTGTTGCTGTTGCTGTTGCCCCTGTAGTAGCTGCTGTCGCGTGGCAATGATTGCAGGAAGATCTGTTGCCGCTGCGGCTTTGCTTTTTTGCTGCTGCGCTGTTGCTGCTGCTGTTGTGGTTGTTGTTGTCCTTTGCCTGCATTCTTTTTGTTGTTGTTAGTCTTGGCATTCGAGCCTTTGTTGTTAGTCTTGTTGTTGGTTTTGTTGCTTATAATGTTGCTAGGATTGCTGGCGTTTGATGTGTTGCTAATGTTGGTTGTGTTGCTACTGCTGTTGTTGCCCGCCGCCGGCAACATTGCCGCCTCTCGCTGCCTCTCCTTGTCCTTGTCCGCCTTCTTGCCACTCACCTTGTTTACCATTGTCTCTTTGTGCGCTGTTGCTTCACCCTGGTAAACCGTTAACCGTCCTGCTGATTTGCTTTGAGTTCCGTTAGTTTTCTCCGTTCTACGTTCCGTGCGCAATTGGCTTTCGGCTTCTGCTTGCGGTTTTGTTTTGTTGTTGTCTCTCAATCGATCGCTCTGCTGCGTCTCTCACTGCTCGGCGTTGCTTTCGTCTGCTTTGCTCTGCTTTTTTCTATCTCACTCGCGCGCGGGCGTTCGCTCTCGTTTTCGTTGGTGGAGCTTTTTTTGTATTTCGTTTGTGCCACGTTTTGTTGTTGGCGCCGCGATTTGATATTTTGTATATTTCGCTTGCTGTTTTTGTTCTTATTTTTATATTAAATGAGCTTTTGTTGTACCTTTTCAAATGTTTTTAATCACGAAATTCATTAATGTTGTTTCGGCTTGTTGTTTTTTTTTTTCTTTTTCACTTGCTAACACTTTTTTAATTGCGTCTTTTTGGCGAACTTGCTGTTGCTCTTCGCTGTTGTTGTTGCTATCCCTTTTTGGATGACATTTACCGTAAGAGCGGAGCACAGCATCGTTGAGGAAGAGAAAGACGACGAGAAGATCATGTAAAGAAATGGGAAGAGGAAACCAAATTAGTTATTGGTTATGTACATATTTGACTTTGCACAATTGTTTTCGGCACTCCGTGTAGGGCCTTGTTTATGTGTTCTAAAATGTTATTTTATTTGTATAAAGCCAGCAAATCGTTTAAAATATTGTTTTTGCCATTTTTGAACGCGATTGTATCACTCTCCCACTGTATATGTACATATGTGTGTGTTTGCCGCACTCTTTTTCCCTCTCTCCAAGTAACGATTGCTTGCTTAGTTTTTATCACTTTTTTGTTTGCCCTTTTTTCTTTGATTAACTGCTGTGATTTCCTGAAGGAGCAAAATGAAATTCCCCCCATTTTCAAACGCGCAATTTATATTACTTATTTGTTGCGTCCAACCGAGAAAACAAAAACAAGACGAACGCCGAAAAAAAAAAACATTTATATCTATGCCTGTGTATGTGGGTGTTTGGATGTACGTTTAGCATGTTGTGTGCTAGTATGTAAATGCTTGCCGTTTGGCGGGCGCGTTCTCTCTTTCCCTCTCTTTCTATCCCCAACCCGATGATGTAAGTTTCGTATCGGAATGTTTTATTTTATTTTTCACCGCTACTGTGTTTGGTCTTTCGCTGTGTGTGTGTCTGTGCGAAGAGTAAGCTGATCACAAGATCAATATACTAGCTGAGGTCTCGTAAAAGTGCCTTCATTAATTCGCCCATAAAAGCAATTTAATAGCAGCGCACGACTGCAGTTGATGTATGAACATGTTTACATACATATGTACAAAGGGTTATATGGCTCCTTCATAAAGTAAACAATTTCGATACTGTTAATCGTCTGATATCTATTTTCCAGTAACTCAGTGACTCAATCGCAGTATGGGAGAAATTTTAAACGGATCCCCCTCACTGCCACTCGTAAAACGAGCTAATTACTTATCCAGAATTGTCGAACACTAACCGATCTTGAACCGAAACATGATGGATGGCAATTATTAGCCTAACGAGCGAGCACATCATCACTTTTGAGCTTAAATTATTTGGGTATTCCCGCGTGCGTTAAATTGCTTTATTATTGCACTTTTGGGGACACAAAATACGCAAACAATCTGGTTAAGTATAACTGAGTGGTTTCAACATTATCAAAATGACAAAACTTGCTAAAACTTTTATGATCGAAATTTAAAAAGAAATTTTGGGAGAAGAAAATAATTTCTACAAAGTTCAAAAAGTATAAGTGTTCCGATTCTAAGAATAGAACGCATTTAATCTATTAATTTTTGTTTTTATGTTTTATATAAACCTTACTAATTGCATAAATAATAAAAGTGATTTCGTTAGTAAAGAACGATTTGAGTGCAATAAATTTATACTTTTAAATAGACTTTAAAGAAACCAAGTAATAGGAGAATTTTGCGTTGAATAATATCCGATCTGAAGGTGTTTTCATCCACACACATATCTCTCTACACCGCCAAAAAATAGCGAAACCGGAAATGCCAGATGCCAAGACTACCCGCAAAAGTGGGCAGCGCGGGATAGGTCGGAAGGGGGAGGTGAGTGTGTGTGCCTAGATCGTTATCCGCATTTCTGGTTTGCTTTTCATTTAGGCAAAATACAAAACCATGCGACACGATGCGATCTCAGAAATACAGAACACCGAACACCCGGCAGGCACACAACTGTGGTGCAGTCACGTAGCCCCACTAATTGAGCGAGATCAATAACGGCGATTGTGCGCGTTCATATATTTACCTGAACAATTCGGAGAGCTCGTGCCCCCAAAAAAAATCCACGCAGTAAGCGTCTCTTCTGTTTCTCTCAGTGCCGCCGCAGAGCACACGTACTTGTTGCTACCGTTCTATTGGGATATTCTAGAACCGAACCGAATCCTATCGTATCGAATGCAATCTCTCTGTGGTGGGGCTTTTCTTCTGTTCAGAGTGCAGGGAAAACAAAGAGTTATACACAGCACTGGGCAGTCGACATCGGTTATGGTATCGGTATCGGTATGCTATCGACGACGGGCAGCAGGGTGTGGGTGGAATTCACCGTTCCTTGGAACCGCTGGCAGCGCCTCACACGAAAAGCGTACGGCTGGCCAGGATGGCGATCGGTATCCGGTATCCGGTAATCGGCTTCGATTCTGGTTTTAGATTGCTACGGTAACGTAGGAACCAAACCGTAAGTCTATTTTTCAAATTTTACTGACAACTAACGTCCGAGTTGCTTTCTACCGTTGCTTCTGCGGCTTCTTTATTGTATTGGGGGTTTTTTTTAATACCGTTGCACTGCACGGATACACTTACACGCACACTGAGAAACAAACACTCACACAGATGCACACGCGATATGGCGCTCACTTAACTCCCAACTTTTTCTCGATTTGATTTTGACTTTGAATTCGAATTTCAATTTCACTTTTTCGCTTGCCTTCTTATTTGCTTGTTTGATTTTCGTTATATTTCGTTTTTCGGACCACGCGTTTCGGTTAGGCGGAAGCTTGCCGAAAAGCTTCGAGAAATGTGGCGATCGTATTCGATGGGTTTCTGATTGGGCAAGGCGATTGCTTGATTTCTGATTTGATTACAGCTGCACTTGCTAGCGCACCTGGCTCTCAGTTGGGAGGAGTTACTGTCACTGTTGCTATTGTATTTACTGTCTAACGGTGGCTGCTCCACACTCGATCGGTCTTCTTTATTCCTATATTTCTATTCCCTGGGCGGCTTTGGCTACTTGAGTGTCGAACATGTGACGAGCAACTAACTGGCGGCGCTGGCATAGCGGAACGACAGTGTGAAGAGCCAAGCAGAAGACGAGCGCCAAGCGACGGTCCGGCGGCAGCCGTAATCGCTACAGTGAAGCTTCGCTGTAGTGACACTTTTGGAAGATTCTCATAGAAAATTCATCCCACAGATAAAATATGTTACTAACTTGTTAGGTTTTCTATATGGCATATAAAAAGTTATTAAATAGTTTTCGCTTCTCGGTTCTTCTTATGAAGATCGCACTGTAATTAGTGGGAGCAGAGCAGCGGCGCCGACGATTCTAGAGAGTACCAAACGAAAAGTTTGCGAAACGGAATTAGCAACAACAATTAAGTCGGAAATGAGCAAAGCACCTCATTCTCAATATCTCGCTGCCGCTCATTATCTGCCTTCGTCTCTCTCATTATTGCCTCCTTTTCCGTTTGCCATCCCAGCTCTTTCTTTGTGGCCAAAAGCTTCGCTCGAGTGCTTCTTAGCTATTGGGTAGTAGGTCAAGAAATAGCTTGAAGCCATTGATTTGCTTTGGGTTTTCACTTTAAAGCCTAGTTTTTTGGCTGATTTATGCGCGCTTCAAAGAGCGGCTGAGAGAAAAGCTGCGCAACAAGCTTTTGTGCGATCGAAATTGTGTAAATGTTGTTGTAATAAAATACCGGCCGGCAATTGAGAAAGCGCCGACCTTGCGCGCTCTCTCTCTCTTTGCCACTCACCAAGGGAAAGGTGCGGAGTGGGTGGGAGCGGGAGATAGCGAGAGCGAGAGGGTTGGGGTGGCAACCAAATGGCATGCTAATTAATCGAAAGCTTTCACGCCTTCTCTTTCTAGAAAGCTCCTCGGTAAAAGCCAGCGATCGACGTGTTATGACCATTTATGAATATGAATTATATTGGGCATTAGTCAGGGAGATGAGTAAAAATCGAATAAATCAAATTTGATATATAGACCAAATATCGAAAATTTAAATATCGGAAAATATATCGCTGACAGTTTAAAATATCGATAGCATTAATATATAATATCATAAACATTTATAAATGTAATATTGATTAATGAACTAAAAATAATAAAATCTAAAAAAAAAAAATTGTTTTGTTTTTATATATTTTATACTCTGACCAAATAATACAAACCTATTTCATCAGTCTTAAATCCAAAAAAATATCGACGTTTTAGTCAACCTGCAAATGTCATGACACCAACATTTTAACATTGATTTAGAAATGTATTTGAAATCCTTCCCCAGCGATAGGATCTACCCAGGCGATCCTTAAATGACAAGTGCAACTGCCGGATGTTGGGGGATGCAGCGGGATCACGATCACGTGACCAAGGCTGCAAAACTGCGGCTAGAAATAAACGTTCGAATGGCTAAAAATCACACTGTTGTGTGTGGGGCGGTACCACGACGGTATTTTTGGCTGTCGCCGCCGCCCCAATAGCGAAGCGACAAAACAAACCCAAAAATATCCACATTCACATCCACCAGTTGATGGTCCCGTTAGACTTAGACATAGACCAAAATGCGATGCGTAGTAGCCGCCACGCGGCCAACAAAAAATTTCAATTATTTTGCCAAGCAAAATCGGGCATGTGTGTGTTGGTATTATTTATAAGAACTGCGTGAATCCACGGTAAACAAAAGTTTATCAAATGGGTTTCCTTGGCCCGGGTTCCACCAAACTAATTCAATTTGTTATTGTTACTGCTCTAGCTTCATTTTCCAACTAATAATAATAATAATAATGCACTTTATTGCAAATGCAAATCGTAGAACAATCAACACTATATTTACATTTTCGTTGTATTAGTCATAAATTATATGACTCATAAAGTACAACATGTTTCCATTCAAAAATATTTCCATTCACAAGAGGAAAACCCCCTCAACGTGTAGAAAAGCTTTTCTGACCTGTTGGAAATATTTTTAAAATAAAAACAACGAAAGTTTTCAATTTATGGGTATTTTTAAGAACTCGTAAAGCAATTTCCTTTAAAGTTGCAGTCGAATTTGGGTTTGGTTTTAGTTAAACCATTTTATTTAAATAAATAAAGCACCTTTGCTGTTTTCGTAACTGTTTTTGTAGCTAAGAAATTGAAATATTTGCATTAAACAACTTAAATTAATCTTTGCTTTTTGATATTTGCCATTAATAACAATAACAGTTAAAATAAAAATATAAATCAGCTCTTTTGGCTAGAAATCCTTATTGAAAAATTGTTTATTATACTGGATTAGAACGTGTTTTTTTTTTAAATATTTAAAATGAAATGAAACTAATAAACTTTAGCAACATATAAACCCAAAATATGTTTATAACCCGGCCATCAGCATGAGTACAACTGTGTGCTTAGAAACATCACCAAGGAACATTTACAATAACATAATTAAATTGATTTAGTTGTTAAACCATAATTAGTGCACATAATATGATGAATGTAGCTTTATTACAAAATTAATAAAATAGTTATACATTTTATGAAGATATTCATTGTCTTTACTGGTAGTTTAAAAGCTCGCAAAACTCTCAAGTAAAATAGTTATGCTCATTTTTAGAGCATACTCTTGCGGGCATATATTTTATCTTCAAATTTGTTAGAAAACTTTGCAAAACTCTTTGAATGTTTGGCTCGAATCCCTTCCTAAATAAATCGCTTTGCATATATAGCTCCAGCAGCCAGGATCACGCCGAATAGAGTGGCACCGGAAACGCGCTTTAGCAACTGATCCTGCCACTTCCTGTTGGCAATGCACTGGCTGTAAGGCATACTGGAGAAGGACACGCTGTTGTAGAGCGGTATCCAGCCGGGAAATAGGCGGAAGAGCATCGTATCCAGCCACTTTCGGAGCCGGAAGGACCAGCGTTTGGTCAAGTCACGCATCTGCAACAAAAGGATAATTAATGAAGGATAATTTTCATGTTTTTCTCTTAAAGTAAGAAAGTAAGTAAGTAAAACCCACTTCCACATAGTTGTACATGGCCAGATCACAAATGGCAAAGGCATCCTGCCATCGAGACTCGGTGAACTGGGCCAGGGCCTTGTCCAGCGGCAGTTGCTTGTCCAGAATTCCGGTTAGCAGCGTAACATCCTCCATTCCGGCGTTCATTCCCTGGCCATAATACGGAACCATGGCATGAGCGGCATCGCCCAGTATCAGAGCCTTATCCGCATAGTGATAGGGCCGGCACTTGATGGACACCAGATGCTGTGGTCGGGTCTTAAAGAAGTCCTTGATGAGCTGCTCCTCGCCGATGAGCGGCAGGGCATCCCGAAAGTTCTTCCCAAAGAAATCCAAAAGATGCTCCTTGCTCTGAATTTTGGCGAAGACCTCAAACGGCATGGAAAGGGTGACGGTGAAGGACTTGTCCTGATTGGGCAGTGCAATCATCATAAAGGAGTCACGGGGCCAAATGTGCAGGTAATTGGCTGGCATCTGAAAGTCACCCAATTTGGAGGGAATGCAAAGCTCCAAATAACCGGTTTCGATGTACTCCTGGGAGTAATTAAAGCCCGGCAGGCGGACCAATTGCTGTCGAACACTGCTGAAGGCGCCATCACAGCCCACAATCAGATCCGCACCGGCGGATATAACCTCCTCCTTGGGATTCCGGAACTCCATGGAACCCTCTCGGAGATTGGCCGCCGTCAGCTTGTGCTCAAAGTGACACTTGATGTTCGGGAACTTATCGCAGGCGTCCAAAAGGACCTCGTTCAGCTGCCGACGACCCACGGAGTACAGGCACTGATTGTTGCAAGGATCATACAGGACGACACTGGTATTGCCCTTGATATTGTGCAGCATGCGGCCTCTCATGGGTATGGCCGTGGCCAGGACCTTTTCCTCCAGACCCACAGCAGCCAGAGCCCGGCGACCTCGCTGGGACAGCGCCAAGTTGATGCTCCTACCCTGAACCACCAAGGCGTGCCGGATATCCTCGCGGTACTCGTACAAATCCACGTGGTTACCCATGCGGGCAAAGTTTAGGGCCGCTAAAGAACCCACCTTTTCAAGAATGAGATAAAAGAAGGAGAAAGTGAAAATCTCAGCTTGATAAGAGAGTATGGTACTATCTAAACAGCAGGGGATTAGGGAACCTCAAAGATAAAGAGCATCTAGATAAGTGTACATAGATTAGTGTACATAGTTGAGAACAATTAACACTAAACCAAAAAGAAATTTAAAATAATTGTTTAAAAAATATCTTAGTACTTTTGTGAAGATTTTTCATTAGTTCTTCTTCTTTAGCAACTTTTTTTATGACTTTAAGTTTTTAATTGGAGAATTTTTGAGTAATCCAATAGTAAAATAAAGTTTTCCTTAGAATTTAGACAGACTTACCAATCCCGCTCCCACAACAGCCACCCTCCGCCTCCGCCGCTCATCTCCAGCCTCCTGGCGACCGTTCGCGTCCGTTAAGATGGCTCCTTGGCTCATGACCGTTCTTTCAGCGTGTCGCCAGCGAAATGAAGTGAGATTGAAGCCAGCCAACTGGCTGGTGAAATTTCTAACCCAAAGATTATGTCGGATGGGCAAGTAAATGCTATCTGTGGTTGTTTGATGTAGCTGCGGGAAGCCAACCAAATGCAGGGGCGTAGCCCCCAACATTTCTTGGGGGAACCTACCATAGCATGCAGTACATATTTGTTAGGTATTACAACTTCCACAGAAAAAATCTAGCAATCTAGCTGGACTGAGAGATACCCCCACACACCTAGAACCGTGTGCGGATGCCCTAATCTTTAAGCGGAAACCATGTTAATCTATACATTTTTGAAGTAGGCTCATTAAATGTGTTTTTGTTTTAGTTTTTCGGTGGTCGTCAGGGGATTGAACTAATTACAGTGAACATAAAATAAGTCTGATTGTGGCCAATCCTATATGAATAATAGAAATGTAACTTTTTGTTGTATTATATTTATTTCGAATATTAATTGACTACTATTATTTGTACTGATTTTAGCAAAGTTATTAGCACAGGATTATTAACACAGTTCCAGCGAAATGGGAGATGGTCAGTGGGTGGGTGAACGGTGGAAAGCCGCGCATAGACTGACGTGGCTGCTGCGAGTCGCCTCTAGATCTCTATTTATCTCTCTCTCCCACTCACGTCTCTCTAATTCTCTACGCGTCTGTCATTCGATCAATATTTTTAGCACCATCTCATTCTCTCTATCTTTCTATCTCTTTCCTTCTCTCTTTTTTCAATATATATTTGCCTCTTTTTCTATTTTTCTCTCTTTCGCTCCCTCTCTTTCTCAATTTTTTCTTAATATCGCTCTTGTTCTCCAACTTTCTCTCTATCTCTGTCTCGATCTATCTCAATCTCTATCCATATCTCAAACCTATAAATAGAGGCTCCTCGCCGCAGCAGCCTCAGTCTCTCCGCGGCTCTCAACCCGTTCGCATCTGTGTTAATAATCGTGTGTTAAAAAGTGTGTAAAGAACTGTGTGAAGAACCTCTGCACTCGAAAGGACTTGATCATCGAAAAATCTCGGCCACGTCAGCGGTGTTGCAACGAAAGGTAACTGAGGGTCCTCAGCAACGGGTAAGTCCGTACCAAGACTATTATCCTATATTGTTTATATAAAGCTGATAGCATCGATCGGCAAGCGAAAAATCATTTATTTATTAAAAAGGTAGCTATTGGTTATAAACAAAAGGCTAACTTATTAATTAAGAGCATTAGCTGCTAAGGCTACCGCTCGACTGGGTAGTTACAAATTTAAATATTGAACTTATGGACTATATTTTGTGTATGAAATTTGTTTGTTTTGGTTTTGTGGAGCAAGGAGAGAATTTTGTTTGACTTTGTTGTTGGGTTAGGTAGGAGTTTGATTGGGTTTTCGTTTCTAAGCAGTGAAAGATAGAATGAGAGGCAAATAGTTTAGGACGGCTGTGGGTAATGCCGTTTTAAGGGGCGGTATGGAGTCGAAAGACCATGTCACCATGTTCCTCTCTGAACGGGAAACGGATCCCTTGCCTGATGGAACCAATATCCAAACATCCAATTTCCTTGGAAATATACTGGGAGTTGTCTAAGGCAGGCACTTATTATTATTCTACAAGAAATCATCGATGGGATGACGAATATTATGTTTCAAATATTGCCGGTTGTTAACAAAGTATGACCGCATCAGATTCCCTTAAAAAACGTCAACCAAGTGGAAAGAGCGGTCACACCTCAAAAGAATAAATATTTTTCCGATGTGAAACAGATTAAAGAACTGAATAGCGCACTGAGAAAAAACTGCAGCAATCCAAATATTTATTAAATGATACATATGTGAAGAACACAAACTTATTTGTCAGTTGTTTAAAATTGCATGTTGCAACAGCTGTGTTTTTTATCGCTAGAGATGACACGATAGCCATTCGATAGGGAAAACAATGACTGGAATGTATACAGAGATTATTATTAATTTAGTCGTATTAAAAATTATAAATATTAAAATAACTTAATAAACAAATTATGCTTCATACTAGAAAAAGCTTCGTTAAAATATAAGTTCTTTATTTATTATCACTATCGATATCGATGGTTCCGGCCCATCTATCGATACCATCAACAAGGCCTTTTGCCCATCCCTATTAAAGTTATTTAACGGCCGAAGCTTTCGCGAGAACGTTTGTGTTTTATCTTCGCTGTGATTTTTGCCCGCGCTGTCGTTACCGCTCTCAGCTGGCCACTGGCGCGCACTTTGGAAAGCGTTGACTGCGAAAGGAAAGGTCATTCGCGTGAGCGAGCGGCGAGTCACTGTGAGTTGCTGCTGCTGCTGCTGTCGAAAAATCAATTCAGGCGGGCTCACGCAGCTCACCTTCGGTGATAAGCACACAGCCCGGAATCATGCCCGCGGGAACGTTCGACGCCTGGGATGCGGCCGTCCTGATTAGCATCCTGGTGATCTCGGCGCTGATTGGCATCTACTACCGCTACACGGGCGGCAAGCAGAAGACCACGCAGGAGTATCTGATGGCCAACCAGAGCATGACCACTTTCCCGGTGTCCTTCAGCCTGATGGCCAGCTTCATGTCCGCCATCTCGCTGATGGGCGTCTCCAACGAGTCGTACCAGTTCGGCACCATGTTCTGTGTGATAAACATTGCGTATTGGGTAAGCACACCCATCGCCGCCTACATATTCCTGCCGGTGTTCTACCGAATGCGCACCACCAGTGTTTACGAGTATCTGGAGCGACGCTTTGGTCAGGCCACGCGTCTCTCCGCCTCTCTGGCTTTTACTATCCAAATGGTGCTGTACATGGGCATTGCCCTGTATGCCCCCGCTTTGGCGCTGGAGGCGGTGACTGGGATTCCTCGGACGGCGGCCATTCTGGTCATCGGACTGGTGTGCACCTTCTACTCCACCCTGGGCGGCCTGAAGGCGGTCCTGATCACGGATGTATTTCAATCGTTTCTTATGTTCGCCGCCATCTACGCGGTGATAACTGTGTCGGCGATTAAGGCCGGAGGCTTTGCGGCCATCTGGGAGGTGGCTGTGGACCGGGGACGGGTTAATTTCGACGAATTTTCGCTGGATCCCACCGTTAGGCACACCTGGTGGTCGCTCATCATCGGCGGCATGGTCACCTATCTGTCTCTGTACGGCGTCAACCAGACGCAGATCCAGCGGCTGCTGAGTGTGCGCAATCTGAAGAGCGCCCAGTCGGCGCTGTGGTGGAACTTGCCCATTCTGGGACTTCTCAGCTTCAGCACTATCTTCAGCGGCCTGGCCATTTTCTACTATTATCGAGACTGCGATCCCCTGCTGGAGGGCCGCATCAAATCGCGCGACCAGCTAATGCCGTTGTTCGCTGTGGACACGATGGGTGAGTGGGGGGAGGGAGTCGAACCCCGGTCTGGGTTGTTTATCATATGCTAAGTGCTTATTCTTCCTGCAGGTCAATACCCCGGCCTGTGCGGCCTGTTTGTGTCCGGCATTTTCTCCGCCAGTCTGTCGACGATTTCGTCGGCAGTCACCTCTCTCTCGGCCGTGACGCTGGAGGATTATCTGAAGCCCTTGTACAAGGCGATATTCAAGAGAACGCTCATTGACTCCCAGTCGACGTTGCCCACCAAGGTGGTGGCCTTCATCTTTGGCCTGCTCTGCATTGGACTGGCCTTTGGAGCCGGATCCCTGGGCGGCGTTCTGCAGGCCTCGCTCACCATCTTCGGAGTTGTGGGCGGCCCGCTGCTGGCCCTCTTCAGTCTGGGTGTTTGCACGACGCGCACAAACCAGCGGGGCGCTCTGCTGGGCTTCTTGGTGTCCCTAATCATCTCTTTCTGGATTGGTTTCGGTGGACCCAAGCCCAGTCCCATTACCCTGAGCTTCAGCATGTCGGGCTGCGAAAATGCCACGGCTCTGGCCGCCCAAGCGCTCCAGCTGAGTGCAAACAGCGGCCCGGTGGTCATCGAACCTCCTCACTACTTCTGGCTGTATCGCCTCTCCTATATGTGGAGCTGTGTGATCGGCTTTAGCGTTGCCATGCTCGTCGGCTATGTGGGCAGCATTGTGCTGGCGCACTTTGGCTGGGCTGAGAACTCGGAAATCTACTTGGACAAGTATCAGAAGCAGCTGGACTACGACCTCTTCGCACCTATTCTGTCGCGTCGCTGGCGGCGCCAGGCGGAGAGGGAGGAAGACCACCTAACCGCAACTCAGGACGAAGCACTGACCAAACTCACGCGGCAGTAGAAGTTCCTCGGAATAATTAATATCTAGGATCTAGGAATTAGTTTATATTTATGAAGAGCAAAGAATTTCCAGGAGGCGTTCTGCTTGTTACGGATGTCGTACCTAAAAAAGTGCATAACAATGTGACCTTTTTGTATACCTGTGTGAACGAAGCTGGCATATTAAGTCTAGTAAACAGAGTCTTCCATATATTTATAAAGGCAACGATAATTATTACATGTTCACAAGCAAAATCATTAAACATACCTCGTAGGCATAGTGAAATTGAATGTTATACTTGTATTTGATGAGGTTTTGATGGGGTTTTCCCACTCAGACAATAAATTATTTAGGAGAAAAACTCATCCCCATGTTGAGCATTGACAGCCACAATGCCAGGCACACAAATTATAGATTTTCGTAAAGTAATAGCTTAGACTTATAAATAAAACACTTTTATTATTAACTTTATTTAACATTTTAATAATAAGTTACACGATATTTTTTGGTATTGTTCCATTAAAAACATTTTTCATTCACATAATAGACGTCAGTTCTCGAGGTCAAGAGGAGGCTTTAAATATAAACTACAGTGGGAACTCCTATTAATAGTTGCACTGCGCCACATTGTGACTTGTTTTCATCTATATATACCCACTCTATATTTATGTATTAGACTGTATATACATGCTGGGTGTTGCAATCAACTGTTAAACAATAATAACTACATATAAGTTTCATGTGTTGGCAAAAAGCAGCTGCTTACAATTAAACACAAACTGTTGTACAAAAACAGAGGCTTTAATTATACAATTTCAATGGAAGCGTGAAGCTGAAATAAAAGCTGTGCTTTGGTTACCTAGAAAAACAATCACGATTAGAGAAGAGAACTTCCTCCGTCCACCGATAAGCAAATTCGTACGCTATCAGCTAAGGTTGTGCGAACCTCTCCCCCGATGAGGAATCTATTTTGGAACGAATACATAACATAACTCTGTGCGTTTACCTTTAGCCAATTGACTATTACGCCATGCGGGCACAAAGTCTAATTGAGACAGCAAATTGCTTAAAATTGGAAAGGCTATGGGTCACTATTCGAAACGGTTTGTGTGTGTTGTTTGGCTGTAAACAAATGCCAATTGAAATATGAAGTAACATCAGGCCATCGTTAATGAAACTTGTCTACACACATTTCTCAGACTCGTCGTGGCTGTGGAAAGTTTTCTTTGAACGAGAAGGGGTTCAAAGTACCAATGGACTCGGATGACACACATTTTTCGGCTAACGTTCTGGCGAAAGAAGAACCCAAAACATGAAAAAAACATAGTTAAATCGAGTTTTAACGACTTTGGGTTGCCCTGCTTTAATATATATAATTATAAATCGGTTTATTTTTCAGCAAATTAATACAACTTCCCTTCACTTGCAGAATTTATAAAACATACAATATACAATACTCAATAAATATTAATTAAGAGTCCAAAAATGTTCTTCAATACCAAAATACCGGTTGTTGGCGATGATTCGGCACAAATCGTTTGCTTTATTTACTCTCATTTCCCTGCCAATTCTGCAACGCCAAGCGGTAAATTAAACAATTCGTTAGCATTTCATGGAAGCTTTCACAGATAGCCAAATCCAACGGCGGCCCAACAGTTAGTAAATAAATAATTGGACGATAAGGGCGGGCTCTCTGGCACTACACCACATAAAATATCGACGTGATTCATGCTCTATTATTGCTCTATTTATTGTGCCCCCTCATAAACTCCAAGAACACATCCTCGAGGCCTGTGTGGCTGATTGAATAGTGCATTATCTGCAGATCAGTTTTGACATATTCCATATAGGCGAAAATTTCCGACCAGCGTATACTTTCCTTGGGTATGTAAAAGGTTATCATTCCTCGAAAGGAGTACTTCTCGCTGTGTGGAGTTAAAAATTATAGAAATTAGATAGCAGTCTCAGAAGTTTTAAAATATTTATAATAGTTTGTTGCTGCTGCTTTGCTTGTACATGGCAGGCAAAACGGGTGAAAAAGGGAGGGAGAAGGAGTATAATAATAATAATAAAAGTTTATAGAAATTTAAATAATTTAGCAATATTTGAGCTAAAGGGGATTTGGGCTATTCTCTGGAAAGTACAACCGCGGCAAAAACCACAAAAAAATGCTCTAAAATTTGCTTGTACATTGCAGGCAAAGCGTTAAAAAAGGGAGGGAGAAGGAGTATAATAATAATAATAAAAGTTTATAGAAATTACAATAATTTAACAATATTTAAGCATAATATAGAACTCATTCTCCCAAGTGCCTCCAAAGAGGCAATGTAAAAAAGATATCGAGTTATTTACATACGTCACGATACTGGTCGGATGATCCTCCAAGAACCAATCCTCCACGTCATGCAACAGGCTCTCGTAATCCTCACGGATATTCGTTTCGGAGTCTACCCTTTTCTTTGCATCATGGTCCAACGAGAATCGCATTAAAGACATCCTCAGGGAATCCAGAGTTGAACTTATGGGCGGCTTTAACCCATACCTGCTGGTAAATTGACCCGCCTCGTTCTTCAACACATCCAGTTCCGCCATTGTGCCCACCTTAATTTTGACAAAGATGCCCTTATCGAAGCGGGACCTAAGGCGCGCCAAAGATCCGTAACAGAGAAGTGTTCCGCGGTCCAGGAGGGCCAAATTGGTGCCCAGAATTTCGCACTCCTCCGTGTTGTTGGTGGTGAGAAAGATGGCAAGACCGCCTTTGCGGAGTCTGTCCAACATATCCCAGATCTCGTACTTGGCATGCATGTCCACGCCGGCGGTGGGCTCATCCAGGCAAAGCATCGTTGGCGCTAGCGCGGCCACTGCTACCATCAGCTTCCGCTTGGTGCCATTGCTATATGTTCTGATCGGCTTGTCCATGTTGAGCCCCAGATTAAAGCTTTCGGCCAATGACTGGACCACCCTTTTGATGTGACTCTTCCGAATGCCGTTGATCAGGCAATAGAAACGCAACGTTTCCCAGCCGGTCATGTAGGGAGCCAGCAGTTCCTCGAGCGGGCAGAAGCCCAGGTGCCTTAGACCCTGCTTGGCACGACTCTTGATGCTGAAGCCCTTGATGTGGATGGTGCCGGTGGTAAGTGTTCTCTTGCCCACGATCATGTAGAAGGTGCTTGACTTTCCAGCTCCATTCCGGCCCATCAGGCAGAGGCACTCGAAGCTGGAACAGAGTGAAAAGACGCAGAGAGGATAGTCTCCACATAGCTTAGCTTAGCTATGCGAATTTCTTTTACTTACGGGTTTAAGTCCAGCGTCAGAGCGCGAACTGCTATGAGATCGCCGTAGCGCTTGGACACATTCTTCATGATGAGGGGAAAACTCTTGAAATTCTTTGCGGTAATCAAGTCCAACCTTTGTCGGATTAGGCCCACTTCTTCATCCTCATCTTCGACGGCTGGATGTATTTTTTCGTTCTTGATCGATCTGCATAACCGGATGTTCAGTTAGTTGACGTAAAATTAAAATTATTTTGTTTGCGACTCAACCTGCAAGTGTATTTGAGTCGACGCGGGATCCACGACAGAAGGATCATCATGATATATACCGTTCCGCTTATGAGCATATACCTAATCTCCAAAATGTTGTAAGTGTTCTTCCCCACGTAAAAGGGTCCTGTCCCTCGCACACTTTGAAGAGAAGACACGGTGTCTTCTATGTAGACGATATCTTGAACGCCGTTAAATAACGCATAGTGCGGGTGAACGCAGAGCATGCGCTCGAAGATTCCGTAGCGATCTTCCTTTTTATGGGGATGAATGAAGAAGGAGAGCACGCCTGAAAGGGAATCATATTGAATTATCTTTGTGGATAATTCGAATTGCGAGTTCATTCGTCGGATTATTACCTATCATATTCACGTACATCATGATGCTGAACATCCTGCCCAAGTTGTTGGAGAGAAGGCAAACCAGGTAGGTGAACGAAATGACCGCAAAGCCGAAGGAGAGCAGTAGGGTCGTTATGGGCCATATTGTGCCCCGAGCGATTTGTGCGATTATTATCATCGCCGGGATCATGGCAATAAATAGGCAATAGTCCCATAACAGGTGCGACATCCAGTAGGTGACTCGGCTCATCCCGCTGGCCAGCTGTTGATGCTGCAGGCTCGTCTGTCGCTCCGTCACCGGCACCACACCGAAAATGGCGGTGACCACTGTGAGGTAGAGCATCACCGTGAATGCAAAGTCCATGTAGTTGGTCTTGTTGAGCGCGCGGGCGGACTCTTTAATCGTGCCCAAGTGCGGCTTGTTCACAATTTCGATGTGCAGCTGTGCCAACGCCAGGGCAAGCGTTTCGTATACCAGTCCCAAAGAGAGGGCCGAGCCGTGCTCCAGCTTCTGGTTCGCCCAGGCGATGATGGTCCTATTTACCTGATCGATTGTAGCGCCCGCCGCAATCGATCGATAGTAATTCAATTCGTCCTTCTTTATCCGCCCTCTGATATAGTCGCCAAGGGGAACGCCCTCTGTACTCCCAGTGCTGACGCCGTGTAGGAGAGCAATCTTTGTGTACATTTCCGATATGTCATCGTCTTGCATTGACTCAAGCACTAGCATTCCAGAGGAATAGGAGAGGTCCGTGATATTAATCTCTTTGGGAGATTCGGCTATCCACAACAAGAAGAGCTCGCAGATGAGAATCAGCAGGGCGATGACGAATGGCATCAGGATTATCAGGAGGAAGAGCCTTCGGTTTCGGCACATAAAGATCATTTTACGTTCCATGATGGCCCGCCATTGATTGCGGCATTTTAGTCCCTCATCGTCCTCGCGCACCTCAAAGCTGGGCAGGAGATCTGTGTGGGAAAACGCACTCTACCTGGTGGATAACTGAATGCACACATTACTACTCACTGATCAGCGACGTCATGGGCGATGCGCGCGTCTCTCCGTCAAGAAGGAGAGGACTTTCCCGTGCGGTCTGCAACTCGACACCAATTCGCAGGAAGACGTCGCCCAACGTGGGCGCCCTCAAACTGAACTCCTTGATCTGCAGAACATCCAAAGTTTGCTCCAACTCGGATAACAATTCCGAGTATTGGCCCACATATCTGACTGGCAGTTTGTAAATCGCGTAAATGCCGTACTCCTGAATCAGCTGGATATCCGCAAAGCGGATTTGCAGGAAGTGCGTCACCTCCGCGACCAGGCAGGTGTCCCTTTTGGTGCAGATCAGAAAGTACGCCGCACCCGAGTCCGCGATCTGGGTGAGAAAGCCGGGGGTGCCGTAGCCCTTCACCTCGCCACCGCACATGACTACGACTCGATCCGCCACCACCTCAGCCTCAAGCATGTTGTGGGTGGACATTAGGATGCAGCGTCCCTTCCGCTCTCTTCGCAGCAGGTCCCACATTTCGCGACGCAGCAGCGGATCCATGCTGGTGCCGGGCTCATCCAAGAGGATAACCTGCACTTGATAGGGATTAACATATAGACTTAAGTGGTAAGAAACAAGGATAGTCGAACCGTGGAGTGGCCACAAAGGGTGCAGCATATCGCCAGCATTCGCTTTAGGCCGTTGGACAGTTCATTGACCGGTTTCTTGGCATATTCCTCCATGTGAGCTATCCCCAGATACTTGTCCGCCTCGGCAGCGGCCTCCTTCCGATTCATGCCGTGCAGCCGGCAATAGAACTTGATGTGCCACCTGACCTTTAGCTTGCCGAAGAACATGTTCTGCTGCGGACACAAACCCATCGAGCTGAGCGCCTTGCGCTCCTGCGTGGCCAGGTCGAAGCCGTTGATGGTGATGTAACCTCCGTTGAGCTCTTCGATCCCGGCAAGCAATCGGAAGATTGTCGACTTTCCCGACTCATTGTGGCCCAGGAAGACGGTGATTTCGTCCTGATAGAAGTTCAAACTTACATCGTTGATGGCTTTCTGGCCGTTGTAGATTTTCACCAGGTTCCTGACCTGCACAATGATGTTTTTATTCTTGTGGGACAATAGCTCAT
This sequence comes from Drosophila tsacasi, assembly GCA_018904565.1. Classification (NCBI taxonomy): domain Eukaryota; kingdom Metazoa; phylum Arthropoda; class Insecta; order Diptera; family Drosophilidae; genus Drosophila; species Drosophila tsacasi. The sequence goes on along the minus strand of JAEIHY010017288.1, from coordinate 5,156 downwards.
GATCCAGCTCCTCCTCAAGTTCCTGGCTCTCAATGTCAATGGTGGACGGTGCCCTCTCCGAGCTCCAATAGGAGGGCTGAAATATAAAGTACCACCTCCTGGACTTGCCATACTTCAGTTCCTCCACGTACCACAGGATGAGGATGCGCAGCGCCGTGCCCAGCAGCATGGCGATCATTATGCTACCCAAACTTATTACGTCATTGGGATCGCTCCTCGTGAACAGCCTATTCCACTGCATGCCCAAAAAGAGGTTCTCGTGCTCAATGAACTTCTCCAGGCCCAACGCCATAGAGCTGTTCAGGAACAGGCACGCGAAATAGATACGGTTGGAGGTGGCATGGTAACCCAACACCATGAGCCGCCAGGGCAGCCAGCTAATTATATGGAAGAACAGGATGGCCATCTGGACGCCGACGGTGTCCGAAAATATGGCGGTGAGCATGAGGGCCGACGACAGCAGCTCCATTACGTAGACAAAAAAGAAGGCCAGGACCAGGAAGAGATTGCTCATCTTATAGAAGCGCAGCTTGAGCAGGCCCACCAGAAAAATGGTCGGGCCCAAGAAGAGAACAAGCGCCACAATGAACCAAGACAGCCAGTGCACCCACCCGCGCACTCGCATCAGCCGCATCATGGCCCACATCTGCCTATCCTCAATGATGACCTAAGAAAATATAAAATATGGATTCTGCAATAACCCATCGAGAGATTAAGACTATGCACCTGTGCCAGATATGCCGAGGATATGGCAAAGGGCAGAAAGAGAAACCCGGCCAGTGCCACCCGCGTCTCCTTAAAGGTGCCCTCCATGCGGTTGTGTTCGGGAAAGTACTTCAGAATCACCTCCGGCAGAATGGCGTTCTCCTTCTTCGCCCTGATCAGAGCCTCGCTCAGCTTGATCTGAACCATGAGGAAGCTCTCGACCAAATAGTAATCGATGCCCAGATACATGGTCTTGTAATACATCCTGCCGTCCCAGCGCAGCTTCGGTATGGTGCGCAGGCGCATTGGGTATCGCACCGCCACGGACACCTTGTCCGGCATCGAGGTGATCTGTTGAAACGAGTCCTCGAACTCAATGCCAACGAAGGCGGCCTCGGTTATAAGGGCTCTCTCCAACTCGGCCGCAGATGGGAAGCCCTTAGTGGTGTTGGCCCTAACTTCGCCGGCCACATCCTCGATTATTTCGTCGACAATACGATTCGTGGGCGAGTAGTAAATGTTTCTGATTCGTTTGGGGGAACGAGTGTCAAGCAAGGAGAAGGCCTGGATTAGTATGGCAGTCAAAAGCTGTACGCCCTAGGCGTGTGTACACACAATACATACGGCACGTTAGTTGTTACATTAACCGTCCGATATGTCATGTGCCTATCTTTGGGCGACCTCCCGAGCACAGCCGTGGCCGAGTAGATGAAGAATACAAGGATGGGACCGACTATAATGATCACGCTGGTCAGGGTGTTGGCCAGCTGGAACTTGAACGTCTTGCAGATGATCAGCCACAGCACGCAGACGTTGCTCTGGCTCCGTGACGACGACGACGGACCGGCACCGGATTTTTTTGACGACGACATATGTAACAACAACAAACAACAATTTCGAATGGCGCACGCACGAGAGAGAGCAGTCTCTAAATACAACAAACTTCACAAATATACATATACTCCGCACTAAAACGTTCCGGTTTCCGTGTTTTCTTTTATTTTGATGTTGATGTAAAAGTTAAAGTAGAGTCGGCAATCCGGCAGGGAACGTCGTTGCAGCCGCTGCTTACTTCTTCTTGGACACACCCACGGTGCGACCACGGCGACCGGTGGTCTTGGTGTGCTGGCCACGGACACGCAGGCCCCAGTAGTGACGCAGACCGCGGTGGGAGCGGATCTTCTTCAGGCGCTCAAGATCGTCACGCAGCTTGGAGTCCAAGTTGGAGGAGGTCAGCTGCCAGTACTTGCCGTCGATGATGTCCTTCTGCCTGTTGAGGAACCAGTTGGGCACCTTGTACTGCAGGGGGTTCGCGATGATGGTCACCACCTTGTCGACCTGCAAATGCAATGCGAAATTCGGAAGAATCAGTGCCTGTCGGCCGGGGAAACTCATGAGCCTGGACTTACCTCCTCCTCGGTGCACTCACCGGCGCGCTTGGTCAGATCGACATCGGCCTTCTTCAGCACAATGTTGGAGTAGCGACGACCCACACCCTTGATGGCGGTCATGGCGATGCCAACCTTGCGCTTGCCATCGATGTTCGTATTCATGATACGCAGGATGTGCTGGAACTTCTCTGGGATGACGAGCGACTGCAAAAAACACCGAGACATGATAGGCCGATTAAGTACATTTCAAAACAAACGATTTTCGCATCGGTTTTTTTTTTGCATTTTCACAACAAAGCGCCCGCCGCATATTCCCCCCATCGCGCACTTCAGGCCATGGCGCATGCATTTGCGTTGCATTTCGACGCTTTTGTTGTTCGATGCACCGAAAATTCGCCGACGAACCATTTTGCCGTTTGTATGAGACAAATACTCAGAAAGAAAGAAACAGGAAGCGGCCCTGACGTTTAGAGCTGCAAAAACGATATCGATAAGCTATCGATTCTTTTAAAATGGCGATATATCGATTTCTTGACATCGATGGTAAGTATTTTCAATTATTGTGCATATTTCAATAAAAATAATGATTAGAATACAATTTTAATTTAATTTTTGTTCTGTTTTTTCAAATTTTTAAAATAAAACTAGTCATTTGTAACACAGTTTGAGATTTTTGTTTTGTTTACATCCAGTGCTGCCCATCTTCTGAATTCACTGCCCATCTCATTACCGATAGGATGGTAGCCCTGGTTTCCGCCTAGCACCGTTATGACTTAGAGCTTTGGAAAATGACTGAAATAAATGGTAATTTAAATTATTACGAAATTCCTAAGTTCACGCTTATTGTTTTAGCTCTCAGCTGTGTGGGTCAGGACGATGTAGTTTCCCTGCGCATTGTCTGCACCATGGCTCGCGATAAGCACAACAACCTGGAGCAGATGGACAGCTACGGCAACACCGCCTTGTTGAAGGCCTGCTATCTCGGCCGATACGAGTGCGCCCGCACCCTTCTTGAGTTCGGCGGGAATATATTCGCCATCAACTATTTTGGCCAAAACGCCCTGACCCTGGCCACCTATGCTGGTCATTTGCCGTTGGTTAAGGAGCTATTGCGCCGGAGATCCTACAAGGACTTCAATCTGTCCTCATTGATTCCGGCTATCTGCGTGGCCACAGTGCTAAAACATGCCGCTCTGGAGGAGTTCTTTGCACAATTGGACCCGAACGGAGTGCATGAGACTCATACAGTTCATGGCTAGTAGATGATGTATAAAAGTATCTGTAAAATAAGTACATACATAATTTTGCTTGCAGGCCTTGGAGTTAAGGAATTACGAGGTATGGCTGTCCACGCAGAGAGATTAAACCCGGTATCACCACCCACATTTATTCGACATCGCTTTCGTTGAAGGATTTAATGTTAAAATTTTGAAATTGTTGTATTTTAAAATATCAACAAGTGTCTTTTAATTTCGTTGCTTTCGATAATTATCGCACGTTTCATCGATACAGCATTTTCACATCTCTTCCCTTCTGTATGTTTTTAAAAAACTAACGCTATGGAACTAATTAAACGTTTTGATTTCAATAACATTAACATTTTCTCGCAATTTTTATTGAATTAAAAAAAAACAATGTTTTAATATCTCGGCATAAAATCACGGTGAAAATACTTTTATAAAAATATCAATATATCGATATATATTCCTCATCCCTATCCCGCCGGTTTCGCGCAATTCCCGCGAAAAAACCGCGTTCGTCACTCGTATTAAATTCACCGCTGTGAAAGCATCATTGATCTTTCCTCCTCGTTAATAATTGTCCCGCATTCGCATAAATTGCATTTCGTGCTAACAAGAAATACAAAAAAGCCAACATGTTTGAGGCACGCCTGGGTCAAGCCACCATTCTGAAGAAGATCCTCGACGCCATCAAGGATTTGCTGAACGAGGCCACCTTCGACTGCAGTGACTCCGGCATCCAGGTAAGAGCCAACTCAACGCTTGCCATGTGGTCTTCGCCACTCACCTCTTCGTTTCATCCATCCACAGCTGCAGGCCATGGACAACTCCCATGTGTCCCTGGTGTCGCTGACGCTGCGGTCCGATGGCTTCGACAAGTTCCGCTGCGACCGCAATCTGTCCATGGGCATGAACCTGGGCAGCATGGCCAAGATCCTGAAGTGCGCCAACAACGAGGACAACGTGACGATGAAGGCGCAGGACAACGCCGACACCGTCACCATCATGTTCGAGTCGGCCAACCAGGAAAAGGTCTCCGACTACGAGATGAAGCTGATGAACCTAGACCAGGAACACCTGGGCATCCCGGAGACGGACTTCTCGTGCGTGGTCCGGATGCCGGCCATGGAATTTGCGCGCATCTGCCGTGACCTGGCCCAGTTCAGCGAATCCGTTGTCATCTGCTGCACCAAGGAGGGCGTCAAGTTCTCGGCCAGCGGCGATGTGGGCACGGCCAACATTAAGCTGGCCCAAACCGGATCGGTGGACAAGGAGGAGGAGGCGGTCATCATCGAAATGCAGGAGCCGGTGACGCTCACATTTGCCTGTCGCTACCTGAACGCCTTCACAAAGGCGACGCCATTGTCTACCCAGGTGCAGCTGTCGATGTGTGCCGATGTGCCGCTGGTAGTGGAGTATGCGATCAAGGATCTGGGCCACATACGCTACTACCTGGCGCCCAAGATTGAGGATAATGAGACATAAGACAGTGGCAGTTGCTCGCTCTCCTTATATTTATATTCCTCGCTCGCAACCACTCATCCATCGTCCCTCACGTACAATTCATTCCTAAGTTTAAGCCAATTCCGCAGATTTTGATCAATAAAAAGCGATACTGTATAGTGTTAGGTGCTTTAGTTTTCCTTTGGGTCTCCCAGAACTGTCAATACTTTATAAAAGGGGACTCCTCATCAGTAGCTTACAAAAAAAGGGATTTTCAGGAATTTTTTTTACATGAAAACAAGAAGAGCAACAAAGATCTTTTGCATATTTTTGAACACATGTTTATTCAACAAAATAAAGTTTATTTCACGTCAAA
>JAEIHY010017286.1:0-29218 GCA_018904565.1 Drosophila tsacasi | reverse complement strand
ATCTTGAACAGTAATGCCAACTTAAAGTTCTATACCTCTAAAAAAAACACCCGTTACATTATCTATTGGTGACCCTCCCCCTCTCCTGGACCCTTGTAATAAAATGAAACTTAAAATTCTCTTCTTTGGAGTGATTACTGTGATTGTACTGTACGAGTAGTAAGTAACTTGCCCGAAAACGGACAGTGAACGAGCTGAGCAGAGCAGAGCGGAGAAAGCGCGCTAGTTACAGTTACAGTTACGTTACAGAGGGCCGGCCAAAGACAATGCTAAGTTCGGTTAACGGTAATTACACTGAGCATGGCACTGGCGCGGGCGTAAGATGAAAAGGGTGGGGNCTAATTGAGTGGGATGAGCCGCAGCATTCAAAGCGAATGTACGATGTACGACGACGCTGGCTAATTCCGATATCACATACAGTATCCAATCATCCAAACGCTTTCCTTTCTGGTACAATAAATACTATTAATTTTAGTAGATTCATCGAGCTTTGATCCTTTAAAGGTTTTAAAACCCACGAAATAACAGAAGCCCTAATTTAAATTATCATATATGTATATGTAAATTTAGTACATACATACATATGTACATACATTCATAAATGTACGTTGACTTAATTGTTTTCAAAGTACCGCAACTTGTTTGGAAACATACAAGAAACCGCAATATATGTACATACATATGAATATATGTATGTATGTATCTATGTACATTCATTTTGCGGTTAGTGTTTTTTGGTGATTACATACATACAACATAAACAGATGTACATACATACATATGTCCGTATCGTGTATCTGAACAATGAATGCACTGCAGCGTTATTTAACCTCAAAAAGCCTTCAAATATTTAGCTACCAAAAAATAAAGAAAAAAGCAGCAGCAACTGCTGCCCCAAGGGCATTCTTCTGTTTCTTCTATGGCATCGTCTTCTTCTTCTTCTTCTTCTGCTGTGGCTGCTGCTGCTCGTTCGTCATCTCCTTTTGTTGTTGTTTTTATGTGGTCTGTGATCGAGAAATATAAATACAACAACAACAACAACAACAAAGCTACAATCACTCGAAGTCGAACCAAAAGAGTCGAAGTCGAACTCGAAGTTTCGTGCGCTCTCCCTCTTTTTTTTTTGCTCACTGCATCTGTCGGCCCCTCTCGCTCGCACAACTTAACTTATCGCATAATCACCGAACGACGACGACGACCGTATTGTCAAGTCTTGCTGTGTGTGTGTGTGTGTATATGTTGGCCCGCATTTACGTATGTAATTTGTTGTTGTTTTCGTTTTTGTTATGGTCGTGTGAGTGCGAGTGCGAGTGCAGTAAGTGCAGTTTTCTTTGTTATTGTTTTTGGTTTGGCACGATTTGATTTGGATTTGAGTAACGTAAGGCCATGCGGGAGGGGAGTGTTAGTTTAGTAAGACTACAACAAATTTTATTAAAAGTGAATTTAGAACCTACAATTAAAGGTAAGGCCTGATTATTCAATAAACTAATTTACAAACAAGGCCAAATATTTGTTTCTTGTGTTTGTTTTTTCGACTAGAGTGTTTGCAAACCAAATATGGTTCAAGGTTTCGTTTTCTTTTCTTTGCCATATTTTTTTTTAGAAGCGCGTGGACTTTGTTTTCGCGCTGATTGTGTGGTACGTTGGGGCTAATTATAGATTTAAGGGTGTACATAATGTATTAGCAGCGTGTTGGTTTCTTTTTTCTAGCTCTTCCTGATTTTTTCTTTTTATGGGCTAGTTTCGCCCTCTTCGTTGTTGTTGTTGTTTTCCGGAATGCTCCACTTGAGTGTCAAGTTTGTTTACGTTTAGCAATACAACGTAATGTACGTATGTACGTATGGAATCTACAAAACAGAATCGAAATCTGTCTCAGCGAGAGAGAGAGAGATACTCCGCAGAGATTTCCATTTTTTCGCGTCGCTTATGTTATTTGTAGTTTTATTTTATTTTTTATTTGCTCCGCTTGCGTAGTTTAAACCTGTTGTTCGCTCGCCTCATTCTCTCTCTCCCTCTCTTACCCCATCTATATACATATCTCTCTCTTTCATTTATTTGACTTTGAAACGAAGCAAAAAGCAGCACAACAAGAACAACACCAAAGAGGAAGAAGCCTACAAATCGCCAAAATAAAGGCGACATCTGTGGTTTGATTTTTCTGTTGTTCGATTTTGATATCTATGTACATACATATGTACATATGTATGTATGTATGTAGATAGCAAGTAGAAAAAATAAAAAACACAACAGGCTCCAAATTGATAAGCCATTTGTGACGTCACAGGAGGTTACGTGCTTAGAAGCTGGTGACGTGCTTAAAACTAAAGACAATAAAAACAAAAAACGAGAAAACAGAGAATTACATATGTATGTGTGTTGTTATCAGCAGCACTGGCATTTTAACGAGTTAAGGTTTAACCCTTAAACTAAGTTACTTTTTATTTTAGTAGTTTTAGAAATTTGCTTACATTTATATTTAAATGGTAAATACATTGTAAATACATATGTACATATGTATGTATGTATTTAAATAATTAAAACGGCGCCCTCTTAAAGCGCTGACCAGTGGCGACGACGGCTTATCTTCAGCATTTTCCATTTTCTCCGAGCATATTTTCCCCCCCCCTGTTTCTTGTGTTCGCTTAATTGCCGACAGAAATGGAATTTCCGAAAATCATAAGCAATGGACGCTTACGCTGACGCCGGCGTCGATGTCGACGCTGACTGCGCTGCCGCCGCTGTCCGGAGCAAACGAGCGTCGACCTGTATTCGCGCGCGCTTTTTACGTTTGGTTTTTTTTTTTTTCGTTACCTTTGCGCCCTCCGCTCCGCTCACATGTGCGTGTTTGTGTGCATACCTGCGCTGCCGCTGCATGTGTGTGTGTGCGGTTATAGGCTTGCATTCAAGCCGACGACGACGATGACTGCGTCTTGTAAGTGTGTAAGTCTGTGCATATGTTGCCATTTAGCCACTACTGCTGCTGCTGCTGCTTTTGGCCAACAACAGCTGGCGGCCAAAGCGGCTTTATGGCCATAAAAGCCATAAAAAAGCGTTGAAGATGCCAAGAAGTCAGTCACTCAAAGCCAAGCCGAGCCGAGCCAAGAAAATTAAACGGCCACGAGAGCCGCGAAAAGAGCGACCGGGGAAACGGCGCATAATCATTCAAAGAGAGGCCGAGGCCCAGCGGGCGCTAAAGAGAGCCGCAGCAGACAAAAGTCAAAGAGAGCCCGAGAGCGTGTGGCTCGGCTGACAATTTTATTTCATTTCCGAAGGGTTCTGCTTCTGTTCAGGGGCGTAACGAGGGGATTTGTGTGTGTGCTGCAAAAGTGACACAGAAACGCAGGTCGCGGAAAGCCTTCAAATTGGTTGCAAATCAATTTGGCTTTTTCTATTCCCGATATTTCTAAGCTTATAGGTTTGTAATTGCAAGATTATGTCTTAAATTGAGAAGTTCCTTGTTTTATTGATCCTTTTCGTCGCTCCCCCCTAAAGAGTCGTCTCGACCGACGGCGCTCATACAATATTCGAAATTCAATGGAACACCGATGAAGAGAGGAGGTGGTCGGTGGGGAGCACAGGAGAGCAGATGCCGTGAAAGAGCGCGGGGGGAGTGGGGCGACTAAACTGGCATGTGGGAGTGGATTTTCAAGTAAAGTGTTGAAGCCTCCTGAGTGACGCCGGCAGCGACGCTGACCGCGCGGCCTCTTAACGGACAAGGTTGTAAGCGGCATGTGGCGCCCGTCAACTCCTCCACACCCCCTCATGCACACCACTCCCCATTTCCCGTTCTCTGCCGTCACTCTCCATTTTTTCGTATTTTGTTTTATTGGCACTTGCGTGTGCTGCCATTTAGCGCATTTAATTTAATAATTAAGTTGCTGATGAAGAAGACGACGCGAGGCGCGCTCTCTTTTGTCTGTCTGAGCGAGCGACTGCCTCTATGTGTGTGTGTGTGTGTGTGGGTTTGTTACAGAGCTGACAACAGAAATTGAACGGCAATACGTGACATTGAAAATGTATGCTACGCCGCACAAAACTGATATGTACACACATATACATACATATACATACATGCATATGTACATTGATGAAATTGTCCGGTCTCTCGTGGGGGAAGAGAGGGAGGAGCACTAAAAACACAACACAAAGAGAGACGGCGAGGAAGCCCAAAATCAAAATCAAAAACTGAAATTGAAACTCAAACTGAGTGTTTCCCATTGTTTTTGTGTTGCATTGCTGGCGATCCGATCTCAAACTGAAATACAAATTGATTGATGGTCACGTCACCGTACATACCTACACACATACATACATACATACATACATACATATATCGCTTTTTTTTTTTTCTTAAGAATTCTACCGAAATCTTCCAATTTGAACTTTTGAGAGTAACTTTCTGTATTCGACTTTGAACTCTCAAAAGTATGTCCTTAAAATTTAGGTAACGATTTATCAAGCGAAAAGAGAAAATAATATCAAATATCTATAGTATTAAGAGATACAACATAAATCATGCACGTACGAACACGTCTCACAAGCGAACCACTCTTAGAAATACAGCAAACGCATCGAAGAAAGTGTCCGGCCAGAGAAAGCGTCAAAAAGTTTTGGAAAAATCCATTAGTACACGCGAGTGTCTTCCGAAGCTTGTCAACATTTTGTGTTTCCTACCATTTTTAAAGCGTGGCGAAATTATCTTGGTAAGATAAGAGAAGGTCGGGTGGGTGGGTCTAGGCTTGAGAGGGGAAGAGGGTTAAAAGGGGGATTAACCCACCATCATGATGATGGTCGCGAGCGGACAATGCCCCAAATAATTTTGCGGCCGAAATAAACACAACCTTGAATAATGCCAACCTTTAAAGCGCATATCAAACAAATATCTAGAGGCTAATGCCCCACAGAAATATATTTATTGTTCGAGTGAACTGCGCGATGTTTGTGCGAGTTCGTTTGTGTTTCGGTTTCGGTTTCTGTTTCTGTTTCGGTTGTGAGCGCCTCTGTGCTGCTGCTGGTGCTGTCTATCTCTGGCATTGGGTTTAAAGTGCTGAGTCAAAATATTTTGGCCGGCGGTTAATCGTTAATCGCGCGCTGGGCACTCACACTAACACGAGCGAATCCCCGGGCTCGAGTTCGAGTCCACAGGTGCGATGGCATCCGAAGGTGCGACGATGACGCTACTCTAAGCTCTTAAGAAGCTCTGACGGAGCCCAAAAAAGATCTCTAAACATCAGTATTTCCTAGCTATATTTTAGCTAAAGTCCAGAATTAACTGGAAGTGCCTTCCACTTGCAGTTTTTGCTGGTGAAATCTAATCTTTCTGGGACCTTTTCCAATTCTCGATTTCCAATTTCCAGCGTTGGCGAAAGGGGGAAAAATAAAGAGCGGGAAAGAGGCGGAGGCCTCCGCTACCGTAGAGAGAGGGAGAGACAGACAGAGGGCAACAATTATCTTGTCAACCATCTTAGTTGGGTGGTTATTTTGCAAAGTAAATACACACGCACGCACTCGACATACACATACACACAAACACACATAGACCCACGACTTGCACACCAGCATAACTCACTCAGCCGCCTGCCACTTCACCCCGCCCCCTTACTATTTCACTCTTTTTACGGTTACACGTGCGCCGCCGTTGTTGCTTCTGCTGCTGCTGCTGTCTTTGTTGCTTTTGCCATTCGCCTCTGTCGCGCTCCCTCCCCCTTCAGCCGGACCCACCAGACAGACGCATGGCCGCATGGCGAGAGCTCGCTCTCTTCCACACTCCCACTCCCACTCGCCTCTCCGTCTCGCTTTGCGATGATGGCTTTCTGCCCTCGCTCTCGCTATCTCACTCCCGCGCACGCGACACACAAGTTTGTCGGCTTCGATTTTGGGCTTCGGTGGCGGCGGCGGCGGGAATCTACCGTTTTCGCTTCACTCGCGTAACGAATGCCCTTTGCACAAAAGAGATGTTGCGGAAACTACGGCGATGGGCGATAGGTGACGAAAGAAACAAGATGCTAAATATACATATATATTTTTTTATACTGCCTTATATCCAGTAAATTCATGTATGTACATATGTAAATATGTATTGTATATACATTTAGTAAGAGCATTCACTTTGAGGTTTATTTTTTATTGCACCCAAATAAAACGCATAATTGGTTAACTTTAAGATTGTTGTTTGTCGAATAAAATTGGCTAAATACTTAAATCCGCAGAGCATTCGAGGTTTTGTATAGTTTTCGCTATTTTTATTGCGGTTTTGCATTTAGAAATTGATGATCAGGGCGCTTGTGTGCCTGCGTGTGTGCGTGTGGGAAACGTTTTTCCTTTTAAATTGAAACTGTAACACGAAATGCTCAGTGTCCCCGCCCCCTATCGCACGCTCACTCTCTCCCTCTCTCTCTCTCTCGCTCTGTTTTTAGTGCCGTGAAGAAAACATTTAATGGTCTTTTCTGTTTCAGCTTTTTGAGTGCCTTTAAATGCGTTATTCGACTGATTTTTATTGGTTTCCACAGCTCCACAGCTCCCCCTCTCCTCCTCCTCGCCCGTCTTCGCCCTTTTCAAGAGTTACTTTAACTCCTTCTCCGCCATCAGGAAAATTCTTGGCATATTTTCGTTTGATGATATCTCTCTGGCCCCATAGTAAATGAAAAATGAACAATTTACACAGCGAGGCTACAGTTTTCGAAATTTTCAGAAAGTAGCCTACAAAATTCTTCATCCAGAAATACAAAAATCGATATTTTTGGTTTTTCGCAAATTAATAATTCAAACACAAGGATATTTTAAGCACTACTTGGGACATTTCTCTGCGTGTATCCGTTGAGAGCAGCTCTATGAGCCTTGTATGATTAGTATTTGCCTCTAATTATGTTTCTCATTTTCCTTAATTTGCCGCCGCTTCCCTCTCCCGCTGCGTCTCTCTCTTTCTCTCTTTGGTGAATTCCTAACAGGTTTTGCGCAAAACGCATTTCCAACTTTGTTGCAGTACGTGTCGTGTTAACAATAACAAAATAACAACAAACGTAGCAGCAGCAAAAGTAACAACAATTTCTGATGAGCAAGAAAATGCCGGAAGTTCAGCGAAGAGACAACGAAAGCGGCGGCAGTGCTGCCAACTCTCGCCACAAAAAATATACATACAAAGATATTGTAAAAAAAATAAATAATATAAAATGTATAAATATTTCTTAAACATAATTCCAACTCTTAATTTTACCAAAAACCATAATATTTATTTTTAAATATCTCAGTAGTTCCATTTGATAGTTTTTAGCATAAGCATACATAATTAGCCAAATCTGGCTAGCAAACCGCCTAGCTGACAGCACTGAGCCGCTGCTGATGAGCAAAGTTGTTTTATTTTCCCCTTTGTTGCTTTTGTCAATTTTGATTTCCATTTCGTTATTGCAAAAGTACACAGAAACAACAACAACAACAACAAATTTTCGAATAAATTCCACTGTTTGCGCCGCTTGTATGTATTTATGTGTGTGTGTGTGTGTGTGTCTGTGTGTAATTGCGTTTAAACATAAACAAATTCAATTTTTCTCGCATTGAGAGAGTGTTTTTGTTTTCAATTTTCTTATTTCTTGTTTGGTTTTTTTTTTTTGCGTCTGGGATTTCTCAAGATCAGCTTGGTTAAGTTTTGGAGGTTGGAGTGAAAAAAAAAAAAAAAAACCATAACGGGGAAACTGAAAATATCTTGATAATTCCAAAGGCAAACACAAATGGCATAACGCTCAATCTCACCGAAATCTTCGTTATGGGAAAGTATTATCTGCTCTTTCGCTTTCTTCAGGGGGTTTCTTTTTCATTTTGTTTTGTGTGTTTCTAATTACGGTAAACTCCCCTCTTAAAGGATCTTATTTATGCATACAAATGTATGTATGTATGTATGTACATTGCTACAACTTTATTACTTCTTCTATTTTGATTATCATTATTTTGTTTTTGGTATTTCTTTTAATTTGTTGACATTATTTTGGTAAATTTCATTGGAATTTCCCTGAAATAGTTCCCTTCTAAGTAAATATGTACACAGCACATATCCTATTTATGGATTTTGTTTTTTTTTCTCGATTGCACCTTTATTTTTTTCGCATTTGGGTCAAAACCTGTTGACACACACGCTTTTAAAATGGGTTAAATACAATTTCAATAAAAGCAAACAACGAGAGACAACAACAAAAAAAAAAAAAAAACGAAATAAAACAAAACTAATAACATTAAGCGGCAGAAAAAAGCATAAAAACTGTGACAACAACAGTAACAACAAAGCTAACCGCTAAATTACAATAACACGGAACGTAAGAAGAAGGGGAAGTGGAAAGAAAGGAGGAGGCGAGATCCGAAGAAGTAGCAGTGGAAGAAGCAAAAGGGGAGGGGGAGGAGCGGGCAACTCATTCGTGTGACGATTATCTTGAAATGAGACCATGGCACACACACACCGGCACACAAAGTTAAACGGCCGCGCAACAATGACGACGCGCCTCGCCGTCGCAGCTAGCGTCGCTGCCCGTGTCCCACAAGTCAAATACTCTTACCCCCCTCTCTTCGCACGCACAAGCACGGGGCGGAAGCCAGAGCTCCAAAGAGAGCCCCAAAAAAAAAGAGAGCCGCTACGACGACGAGGTCAAAAACACAGAGGCAAAATAAAACAAATGAGCGAACAACATATTTTTTTGTTGTCTACCCCCCCCTACCCCCCTCCCACCATGTTCGTGTGTGTACGATTTTAGCTTCCCATTTGATTATTACTTTTTTGTTTGTTAATTTTGCTCTGGTCTGCACAAAAAATGAGTATGTAAAAAAATAAAACAAAAAGAGAGCGCAGCGCCCTTCACTCGCCTCGAAATGTATTCAACTCGCCAAACACCTGCGGTCAATGTAATAATAATAATAATCATGGAAATAAAAAGAATTCTAATTAAACGAGGCGCCACTTAATTGAATTGATTTATTTCGGGCTTAAATTCGGTGTCAATTTTAGGGTGTTATTCTTAGTAATTTGCATTGCATTTAAGCTAAAATTGCGACCTCTATTGTGCTTGTGTCGGTGTGAGCCCGACTTCTGTCCGGCCTGTGACTGTGTCTGTCTGCCCGTCTCTGTGTGTGCGTGTGTGTGTTTGTGTGTGCAATTATACTGGTTTGCTGTGTGCACACGGGGCCGACAATCAAATGTTGCTTGAGCTCTCCACGTCGTTTCTCTGACTTTTGTCTTTTGTCTTTTGCCTTTGCGCCCGCCTTACGTGTGTTTGTTGTCTTTGCATTGTGTTTGTTTTTTGTTTTTTGTTTTGTGTGTTTTCTACTAAAGAGAAAGAAGCAGAAGAAGAAAAAGAAGTGCAATGGGTGCTTTTCCGAACGAACAAAAAAAACAAAAAAAAACTGAAGTTGTACAACTTAAATGGATTTTGCACGCTTATTTCTTCTTCGTTTTTCTGTTTGCCGCTACTTCCTCCTTGCTTTTTTTTTTTTTTTGTCTTTTGTATTTTGTATTTATTTTAATTTTTTTTGGTTTTGGTTTTGGGTTACCTCTGCTAATCCATCAGACTAAGAAATAACCAAAAATTCCCCCCAGAAAACGCCTAAGAAAATAAAAATCAAATGAAGAAAACTTTCTAGGGCTTCAATTTTTGAGCTGAAAGATTCTCATTATTTGTTGAAGATTTTGTCATTAAAGTTACATATTTTAAATATATTAAATAGTTGCAAGCAAGAGGGAAAAATATTTTAAAGACTACTTTAAGCCAAAGACAATTTAGTAATTTAATAATGATGTAACTCATTTTGTTGTATTTATTTCTTTTTGGTTAAAGCTTTAATTACCTAACTAAAATACTACTAACTTAAAATATACTTGCAAATAACAAGTTATTTTTTCTTAAATTTAATACACAATAAGAACAATATGTATAACATATTTACCTTCTTTTTTAAGATAATATAATAATTATAAGATACATATGTAAATTAAATAAAGTCAATAAAGTTATACAGCTGTTTTTTGCCCTTATTTTGTACCTTATTTGCTGACCAATCTAAAATAATGTCATGTCATGTCATGTCACTCTGCATCTAAAACCCGTTGGGAATTCTAATTCAAAATTGAGGGATTTGATAACTGTTAACAAGAAGTAAACGAAATTAGTAGATCAAAACAGGGGTTTCTTTAATGATATTCCTATCGTAGACATCTTATTGTTGTACATTCCTCGTAGTAGTGAATAATCAAATGTATTGTTTAAAAGCATACATCAAAATATTTAACAATATTAACCATAATTTATATATATAGAATACAACTTTCTTTAAGACCAAAGAACAGATAAATGGGAAACAGTTTTTAAGGAAATATTTTCCCTTTTCCTCTTCCTGGGGCTCTCTAATAAAGTCTGAAAATAGATATTTAACATTGTTGCAAGGCGGCGCTATAAACTATTGAATGGCTAATTGAAATCCATGAGGTTCAAGCCCCCAAAGAACAGATACAAACGGTGAACTACTTTTATGCGAATGCTCTTTTTCCTCACATTTTTTTGGTGGGGTTTGGGAGGGGCGGTTGGTTGGATGGATAAATGGTGAACTAGAAGCTAGCCCACAGTTATCATCGGCCTTAGCGTCTCATAATTAATAAACAACGTTTTCTGTGTATCTCTCGGTCGAGACAGCCGAGACTCTAGCCTGGCCGCCTCTCTTTCGCGCGCTCGCCCCGTTTCCCGTATCTTTCGGTGTCTCCATCTCTGTTTCGGCCTGTGTGTATCTGTATCTGTGTCCGTGTCCGTGCCCATGTAGCTGTAGCTGTAGCTGTATCTGTATCCGTTTGGCAGCCACGACGAGAGGCAATAAAATAAAGGGCCAAAGGCTCACCGGGCTCACACACAGGCAAACAAAACACAAAACACAAGCGACGACGACGACGACGACTACGAGACAGTGGCGGGGGTTGCGATGGGGGGAGGCGGCAGGGGTTTGGCACTAGCAGGGGGAATGGGAATGCGTTCCTGTGTTTGGTTTGTTGTTGCTTTTGGCAGGGTTGTCACTGGTTATGTCCCAAAAGCGGGCAGCAATTAAGCAGGGATTATATTATACGCCGAAGAGGGTTTCCTCCACCTCCTTTCTCCTTCCCCTTCTCCTTTGGAGGAGGAAAAATTAAATAAATGTGGGGTTGTTTAGCGAGGAAGTGGCAAAATCGTTTAATAGCGATATGGTCGAATTTTTGGGTCTGTAAGTCAACAGGAAAGCGACGCGTCGCTTTTCATTTCAATAATTTCCCCTGAACAACACCCTCAGGATGCAATACTTGATTATTATTTAAGGAATCGTAGTAATTAAGTATAAATATGTTGATGTTTAGTAATTGAATCAATGTGATTTTTGGTATACAGCTAGTTTATTTTATTATTTCTGAGTATACCGAATATTTCTGCTTTAGGTCTTATGAAACTCGGGTTACCATAGATTGCATCTAGTTAATGTGATATATTTTCAAGCATTTTTTTTTATTTATGAAAGCCATGTGCCTTAAGGTTACTTTCTTAGCTATAATAAAGTAACATCTTCAAGTTATTAACTACATTTCTCATATCTCTTATGGGTGATTCATGCTATTTATCTTCAAATGGTTATAAATAGTTCCGGGAATGCAGTAAAAGTAAATGTATTCTTTTGAATGTAGATAGGAACTCTTGGAAAAAAAACGGATAAAAACTGCAAATTTTTACTAATAATGTTATTGCTAGTGACTAATAATTATAAATCGCTTTACAGTTATAATTTACGTAACATCAAAATCACAGCCCTGCCTTATTTAGGTTATGGTTTGCGCTGTGGTAAGGGTTAAAGATCGCCAAAAAAGGATCTTCTGGCATTGACCTCTCTCTCTCTCTATCTCTCTCTCTCTCTCTCTCTTTGTCCCGCTGCCGTTCTCCCCTCTCTCTCTCTTGGTATCCTTTAGCGCTCAGTCTCCTTGCTCTGCTTCTTGCATTTTACATGTGCAGCTGTTCCGTTCGCATCAAGTCAATCACAATCACAATCACAGGTAGTCAGCCTCACACGCACACGCACGTTTGTCAGCTGTTATCAAGACAAGAACAAAAACGCTACATGACAAAGCGGGGGGGCATAAAAACAAAACAAAACCATGAGGCCAAGGGGGACGACGACGACAGCAGACGACGACAGCAGCCGACGAAAGGAGGAGGCTGAACAACTGTTACTTGTCTGTCGATCGGCTCCCCATTTATCGCCCTCTCCCGCTCACTCGGAAGTGGCAGGCGGCAGATCGAGAACGATTATAGCGGGAGCGCCAGAGGGAGAGAGAGTGAGCAGCAAAGAGCGCGCGCTAAGAGAGCCCAAGAAGAGCGGGACTAAAGAGGTTGTTTACAAGCTGTGCGTGTGTGTGTGTGGTGTGTGGTGTGTGCTCGACGTCATCATAAATTTGGTACCACATCAGCTGTTCAAAATTCATACAGCTGCTACCGCAGCCTCTCTCCCACTAAATGTCATTGGGGTTGCTCTTCGCTCTTCGCCCTCCCTCCCTCTTCCTCCATTGCGCTCTCCTCGAAAACCAATTAAAGTGGAAAACGCATTTTGATTCCACGCTTGCCGCCTTATCGCCTTCTTTTTCTTGTTATTTTTGATGAAATCATTTTCTCTGTGTGTGATTTGTTAATTGAAAATCAGTTTCAATCTCGCACAGAAACACTTTAAATGCTAGTTTTCCCACGAAGCAGTTAATTTTTTGGATTTTGGATGAAAAGCAATTACCAATTCCAATTTTTTTTGTCCTCCAGAAACAACTTTAAATTGCGTGGATTCCATGACAAGTCGAGGGAAAACTAATAATAAATACTGACTGAGGCTAATTAATATTGTGTTCTATGTATTATATTTTTTATTTTATTATTTTAAAATAAAATACAAATAATACAATTGTCCATGAAAAATCTTTGTTTTTGGGGGTTGTGGCGGGGGGCATATTTGACCGCGAAGTAATTACGTCGCAACTGAGGCCCAACGGAGGAGTATGTGTTGATTCTTCGCACTCCAACGCATCATCAGGCCAAAATGAGGCGTAGCGAATCCACCACCACCCACTGGAGCATACTCCCTTCTCCCCACACTCCCCATCCTATTCTCGTCCACTCACACCCTTTAAAAAAAAAACTCACACACACTCAGCCTCCACCACATAAATCCACTTGGACGGCAAACAANGAGAACACGAGAAACGAGAGAAGGGGAAACCCTGGAGAATCAGAGGAAGAAAGGGCAGGAAAATACACAGGGAAATTCCCATCCCCCATAGTGCCGAAATTTTGATACTCTTCTATATAAAAGGAAGTGCATTCATTTGTATGTAGGAATGAGTAGTAGTAGTGATTTTTTTAAGTTCTGGTCAATTATCTTTATTTCCAATATCATATTTTTTGCGTTTTTAAGAAAAGCAACAGCTCAAATAGAGCTTTATTTTCAATATCCATTAAGCATTTCAAAAGAGTATTATACTCTTCTATACAGATATGAGCGGAATTACAAGACAAAGTCTCTACAAATTTCGCTCAGTAGCCAACGAAAGGTTTATTTAGCTGCATTCTAAAAGTGCATTGGATTCTGCTTTCTTTATTTCGAAAGAGAGCATTGGAGTTTTCTCTCCTAAAGTCATCGAATTTAAACGAGAAAGTCTCGAAAAACTGCACTCAGTAGCGAACGTGTGAGCATTAGATTCTTCTCTTCGTTATCCATAGTTTCCACTTGGTAGCGAACGAGAATTTTATTTAGTTGTATTATTCTGGTAGAGCATTGGATTCTGTTCTTCATTCAGAGAAAGTCTCCACAAATTCCACTTAGTTGCGAACGAGAGAGCATTGGATTCTGTTCTCCATTCCGAGTGAGTCTTTATAGAGGGCATTAGAGTTTTCTCTCCACTCGAAATTCAGCGAAATTGCAAGAAAAAGTCTCGACAAACTCCTCTCAGTAGCGAACGTGAGAGCATTAGATTCTTCTCTTTGTTCTCCATAGTTTCCACTTGGTAGCGAACGAGAATTTTATTTAGCTGCAAAATTCTGAGAGAGCATTGGTTTATGCTCTTCATTCAGAGAAAGTCTCCACAAAATTCCACTCATTGGAGCATTGGATTTTTCTCTCCATTAAAAATTTAGCGAAATTACAATAGAAATTCTTTGAAAGTTTAACTCAGTAGCGAAGAGGAGTTTTATTTAGCTGGAATTTTGGAAGGAATTACAAGAGAAAGTAACTTTTAGTTTTGGAAGCAGAACCTTAAGAATATATGACTTGAGCATTGAGCTTATTTTCCTTTCAAAAAGAGTATTCACATCGTTCGACCCTCTTCGATGCAAATGGATGCTATTTTCCATCCACTGATGGATTTTAATGCATCAGCCCGCAAAATCGTTTACGGGCGGCCCTTTTCACTACCATATTACACCCTGTTCTATGCAGCTTTACCTCTAAACACGTACTCCCCGGATGGTACTCCTCGAACTCCTCGCACGCGTTTTTCTTCTTTTTTTTTTTTTTTGTTCGCTTTCTGGTTGCCTGGCAATCACGGGCTTAATTAGTTTAAGTGCGTCCCGTTGTACGGGTTCCGTACTATGTATATTCGTATGTATAGTATGTATATATAGGTATATTGTACGTACATATATCCATGACCCATGCTCGGGGACTGGCGATAGTTTGAAAGCATTTTAATTGATCTAATAGAAGTGGCAACCAATACGTTTACGGACATTTTTTTGCGCAAAATTAAATTTTGGTTTCACTGACAGCGAGCGGAGGGGTCAATATCTGTTGGGTTGGTATATGGGTTTAATCTATAAGTTTATTTTGTTATAATATGAAGTAAAATAAAAAGTATTTAGAATAAAACAATAAAGATAATAATTTAATTTATGATTATGATTTTTGAACAATTTGTACAAGGTTTCTATCATATTTTACCATTTGTCTAGCCAGAACCCTTTGGGAATTGTAAAGGTTTATATACCACAATCAAAGCCAATCAACTTTTCCAACTAATATATATTAATTAAATATTATTACAATTATAATAATCTGGAATTTCGTAATTGCTTTCCGGTGGTCGAAAGCAAGGTGAGAAAATTATGCCCAATGAATTTCCACCCACCCCCCACATACATACATACATACTTTCCTAAGAGATTATTTTTACGGTTAAAGGGCTATAACCATTACGGCGGGGGTTGAAATATGTTAAACAATAATAATAATGAATAATTAAGTCAACCTGAATAATTGTATTATTCAAGATTTCACTTGCCAACAGCAATGACTTTATAGCGCATTGTTCTATGGCATATATGTAGGTATATAATAATATATATATCTATGTATGTACATATATATTCCAACAGATTTATATTAAATGGGGGAATACTTTATGTACCTACACATATAAAGCCTTTGTTTTAAAAACAAGGCATGTTTCTGAATGCTTTTCTTGATTAATTTGCGTCGGTTGCCAAAGGTAAACTTTAGACACGTGGCGGCCATCTCAAGAAGTCACCCGGCGGATTGTGATTGCTTTAGGTATTATTTGGTAATCTCCAGAGATATTTGGTTCTCCAGGTGTTCAAATAGAGACGAGGAACAGCTTCTTTCTGTATATAACATATATCATACGTACGTACACACGTCGTATTCCCCGAGTTCTTCAAAGTGTGTTTGTGTTGTTTTTTTTTTTGTCAGGGGTGATGACGATGATTATGATGAGGTTTGCCTGGTGGCTGCTGCCGTTGTTCCTTGACTGCAACAGAGAACGGAGGGAAACCTCCCTCTTTTTCCCGGATTTTGGATTTCCCTGGCTCGTTTTTTTTTTTTTTTTTTTTTCGCTTTTTTCCTTTTCTAGTTGACTGACAGGCGGTGGCGGTGGACGTCATCGTCTCCCGTCGCTTCCATTTCCATTGCCATTACCTACCTTCGGGGGCATTGTCGTCAGCACGAGTGTGTGTTTGTGAGTGGGAAAAGTGGAGGAAAAACTGGAAAACTCCCTTTCGACTAGGTGCCTTTCGAGAGATGAGATGAGATGAAACGAGATGAGATGGCTGGCTGTGCCATGTCTGCGGGAATATATGGGTTATGTGGCAAATTGATTCGATTAGACGTCATTTGTGTCATCGATAAACGATACTGAATCGATACCGGAAATGCGATTAGCACTCGGATTTCAAATAAGTGTAAATGTGCTCATGAATGGGAGGGAGGGAGTTGTCTTAATCAGTTAATTACTGGGATGAGTCAGTAGAACTTATGAATGAATATATAGTGTTAAATGATCCATGATTAATCAATAAAGAATGGTAAATCGGTGAGAGTTTAGCATAGTTTTTAGGGCATAATACGATCATGATATCGATAAATTCTGTTAGTTTAAGAGTTGCAATGGTTAAGACTTATAAACCCTATTTGGGATTAAGGTAGCTTGGTTTATCTATAATCTAGATTATTTTTATATTAAAATAAACTGTTTAAACATGTACAATATCTTGTAAAAGAAGTACTTTTTACTAGATATAACATACAAAATAAACTTATATAGATACCTATAGATGATCACTAACATTATAATTCTGATAAACCATTTTTAATACACATAAAACACATAATTTGTTCATTGCACTGTTAAAATACGAAATTCGAATGCCAATTTCGGACCCCTTTTTTCACTTTCGTCTCCAGAGAGGCTTTGGCTTTGGGAACACCCTCGGGCCCTCGAACTAATCCCGGGCATGCTGGGCAGAGGTATTCCTGGGAGGCTGAGTGTCGTTGGGTTGTAATGCAAACCAGTTCAGTGGTTGCTATTTTGTGGGATGTTTTTTAATGTTTTTGTTGCTGTATGTTTCATTATTCACACTCCTTGTGTTCGGGCTTTGTAACATATTAATATTTTCGACTTTGTATATGTCTCAATGGGAGGACTATGTTCAGTGAAGTGTGAACCATTTATTTATAATATTTGTAGTCATTATTGAAGAACCATTATGGGAAGTATATATAATTTTTAAGCTGTTATCAAAGGATCTACTTGAAACTTTGTGTTTTCGTTGGCCTATAGAGACAATTTAATAATAAAATGTCTATATTTTGGTAAGGAATTATTAATGGTAGGTATCTTTTAAGTAAGATGATATTTTTTGAGTTTTATCTAACATTTAACTTTTTTATAGATATAATAATATAAGATTGGATTCATAAGTTCATAAGAACGTTAAGTTTATAGGAATTCATTACAGAAAATTATGTATTTATTGAAATAAAATTAAAAATATAAAATATAGAACAAATATAGAATATAGAAGTAATAATATATAGAAGTAAGTATCCAGGACTTGTTATAGTTTTTGCTTTGAATCCATGAGTAAATTTATTACAAATTTTTAAATTTTCCATTAACAATTTCCAATTTTTAATAAGATTGGTATTGCATAAATATTATTTAGGATTCCAGTAAATTAATTATATCCATCAAAGATACCAATTTAGTTTGCATTTCAAATTTACAGAAACATCTTAAATCTTTGATTTAATTATCCCAAAATGCAGATTCCTGGTTTCCGATTTATGGGTTGCATGTGTCATTGTTTTTTTTTTTTTGTTTTTTGGATGCCGGCGACAAATCCGTTTTAAATACACATTTATTCCATGGGCCTTCTGGTTCCTCTTGCTCCTTCCCTGCAGTTTACTATTCATTCCGTTCTCGCCCCATTTCTTTGCTCGTTCCGTTCGCTTCAGTTGTTTGGCTTTCCCCCTCCGGCTCCTAGCTCGTTCGCGGTTCACGCTCTCCCCTCCACTTCAGCCGCTCTCGGTCCCTCCCCTCATTTGTTGTGCTTGCCGCCTCTTCTGCTTCTGCTTCTGCTTCTCTTTTTTGGTTGCCCTGGGGGGTCGTCTTCTCTTCTCTTCGCTCCCCACACTGCGCTTGTTGCTATTGTTGTTCTTGTTGTTGTTGCTGGTCGAGTGGCTCGATTTGTTTTGAAATTGAAATGGTAAAAAGATTGATGTAATTATTGCCACCCTTAAACTCTGTGATGGTAGCGACAAATTCGATAAGTTCAGGCTCTCATTCGATGTGCTAACACATGTGTGTGTGTGTGTGTGTGTGTTTGTTTTACAGAATTTACAGCATTATGTAGGTTTTTCTCCAAAACTCTCCACGCTTCTTTTTAGCTTGCGTGTACACAATTCGAGTTTATTTCCATTCCTGTGCCACCTCCTCCTCCTCCTCCTTCTCCCCGCCTGTGCTCCTCTCTTCCTTCCCTTTCGGCTGCTCGGTCGCCTTTTTATCTTTTGTAAAACGAGTTCTTTAAACCTTAAACAGAATTCAAGACACGTCAAATTGATTTTCATCTATTTTATATACAACAACAACAACAGCAAGAAACAAGGAGTAGAACAAGGCTGTGGTGGAGGAGGAGTGGGAAAAAGAGCCGAAAAGGAGGAAAGTAAAGCGAATTACGTGAAGAAGAAGAGCAGCGGCAGCGGGAGAAATGTCAGGCGTACGTGCGTGCGTGTGTGTGTGTGTGTGTGTGCACTCTTTGTGCATATCCCCTTTTATCCCGATTTGCCATCCCTATCGTGTGTGTGTTTTATATCCGTTTCGTTTTGTGCCTAGTTTGCATACTACGTACTTTCCACTAGAATCAATCAGCAGCTCCATAAAGAAGGGGAGGCGTTAGTTCCGTTATCTTTGTGAGAACTTAAAGATTATTGGGATTAGCCTTGTCGCATATGTATGTATGTAGTGTGTGTGTGTGTGTAAGTTAGAGCTCTGCTTTTACTTCTTTGCCTTGCCTGTCCTCCCGGCTTGTTACCGTTTTATTTTGATTTTTTTTTGGTAGCTTGTTCTTTGCTTTCTCCTCCTCCTCGTTCCTTTCTGCATTCTGCTGGTGTTTCTGCTGAACGTTTTCGCCTGTTGGCTCAAGTACAGTGGAGACTAACTAAAAGGACTGGCTGTACTTTTATTTGTAATAAGTTTTTGTTATATAAAAAATATTTCGAATTTTCTATGGTTTTAGATTTATTATGTAAATTTTCGGTATGTATTTAAAAGTTATAATAAATTTAAAGTTCTATTTATTTACTGGTTGTAGAAACAAGATTATTTTGTAATCCCTTCAAACCCTTAAAAATTGAACAAGTTTTCACTCCACAGTCTCCACTGTACCACTGTGCTCTGTTACTGTTGTTGTTTTTATAGCCATTTCTTTGGCTCCTTGTTGCGCTTCTCTTCTTGTTGCTCTCGTTCCTCTCTCCCCCCACACCAGTGTTGTTGTTGTTGTTGTTTCTCTGAGTGCGAAGGAAAGATTTTTGGTGGCAACTCCCATGGCAACTTGTTGGCCTTTGTCTGCAAACATTACAATCCAATGGGCTGGGAGGGGAGTGGGGGGAATGGGTGAGTAGGTAAGCAAGTGTGTGAGTGTGTGTGGGTATCCAATCCGAGGCTGGTGTTTTTTTTTTTGTTCTCATCTTTCAGCTGTTCAAAGACTGTTAAATATCAAAGCCAACCTCAACGGGGGAACTCTCTCTGTTTTCCTTGTTCTTATTGAAGATAAAGCTGAATTTGTTTACTTATCCGTCTGGCGGAGCAACACATCCCACATACCACATCCCCCATCCCCACATCCCAAGCGATGTGCATGTGGAGCCGGAGCCCGAGTTTGGCATTTGGGAAGTGTAAACAATTGGGGTTGTGGGGTCACAATGGCAAGAGCCCTCTAATTATTTTCCTTTGCCCGGGGGGGAGGCTACTCTCCATGGGGATCTTTCGTGTGGAAATCCTTGGAAAAGTTCACACAAATCGAAATGAACGTTGTCAATATGGTTTCTACCAAGTTTTGTTATCGGAAGCAAAAGACTCGCTTAAAATGATATTGAAAAAGAAAAGAAGCTCAAAATTGGATCCAATTTGATAAAATGAAAAGAAAAACTAACAGGAATTATACAAATCATTAAAACATATTATACAAATTCGCTTTTAATTTTCCTATTCCTTTTACATTTACAAAACAGTTTTCCGAATTCAAATTAATGTA
The DNA here is from genome assembly GCA_018904565.1 of Drosophila tsacasi. Classification (NCBI taxonomy): domain Eukaryota; kingdom Metazoa; phylum Arthropoda; class Insecta; order Diptera; family Drosophilidae; genus Drosophila; species Drosophila tsacasi. Next base: position 9,152 of record JAEIHY010017286.1, on the reverse strand, counting down.
TTCTTAGCTAAGTAATTATATTTTTAACTTATTATATTTTTTAAAACTTTTCAAATATACAACTAGAAAAACCATTGGCATTTTCAGGTCATAAATACTCATTCTTAATGCATTAAAATCGGTAATAGAAAAAATAAAACGAGACTTCCGGAAAAACTGTGATAAAACGAAGCTCCCTTCGTTTTCCTTTCCCCACTTTCCACCATATGGCTGACCATAATGTTTTCTTTTTTTTGTATTTTTGTGGTCCCTTCAGGCTCGGATTGCTTGTGCGTTTCTTATCGTCATACAGGCATCATCATTCATCCGTTTGAAACCTCAACTTTTCCCTTGGGACTGTTAAAGGAACTGGGCAAGCGTCTTATCAGTGACACGCCCACTCTCCAGGACACAGGACACGGGACACAGGACATGTGTGTGCACGCACACCCACTTGCGAAGAGCCCACGCACTGTGTACTGGTCAAGTAATGGATTATTATTACTAGTTTAATTTTAAAAATTGAAAAAATCGAAAGAAAAGGTTAAAAGAAACATCACTGGAAAAAGTTTAAACTAGTTTTGCTTAAATACAGCTTCCTTGAATGAACATGTTCATTTGTTCATTTTATGCAAAAGAGCTCATTTACTTATGTATGTACATTGATCGATTGTTAACTTGTTCACTCTGCTAATTTCTGATTATTGCTAACTTACTCACTTGGTTACTTTTTATATCTGGCATATTTTCTTTAATCAATAATAAGGTAAATAAATATATAAATAAAACTGAACTGTACATAAAACTAATATAATAAAATAACAAAATATAACATGGTGATTACTTAGTAAATTCTAATTCCGCACATGAATCGCATAGCAATAGCTGAGCCAAAATTAACGCAGTGAACAAAACAGAAAAAGTAAACAAAAATGAACAACTAGGGATGAACATGTTCATTCGCTCAGTTCGGCGAATAGCTCCTTATGTTCACCCATTCATTAGAAACCCAACATAAGCTTTAACTTAAAATATAACAAATTCCTAGACGGTTTTTTCTAATCATAAGGTTTCAGCTAGTGCTAAGTATTTTTGTATCGATTTCTCATAGATCCTTTTCTAGCCCCGAATTCGAGAAAAGGAGGGAAAGTGTAAGAGAAATCACTGTAGAGACAGAAATCACGGGACTCTGAAAAAAGGACAGGTGTGCGGCAGAGGTTCTATGCAGACTTGTCTCTGTACCTCATTTTCTTCTTCTTGATTTTACTACCCTCTCCTTTAGGTTTTCCCTTAGCTCTATTTTTTTGTTTTCCCTATTTTTTTTTTTTGTTTTTGATTTACCCCGTCGAAGTTTGAAACTCGCACTTCCCTAAACTGAAATCTTTGAGTAACTTGAACATAATTGAGTGGCATTAGCGACCGTAGGAACTTCACACAAAATGTTATCCCCATAACGCGAACTTTGAACTTTCAGGGAACTGGAATTTTCTTGATAACTTTTGGGGGGAGGCGGGGGGGTTATAGAAAACTTACTTGTTTTTGCTTACTTATTTGCCTGGGGCTCAAGGTAAATTTTTAATAGAAATTAATTGTTTTTATGAGCACTGCAAGTGGGCTGCATTAGTAAATAAAATTGAAGCTTTGCTTTAATTAAAAGAAATAAATTAGTAAATAAAATAGAAGCTTTGATTTAATTATTCGACTTTAAATACAGAATGTATCTGTATGAGTTACATTTATGAGAAAATGCTTAAATAAAAATAAGAAACAATTCCAAAAATAGTGGTTTAAACGGGCGAAAGAGCTTTGGTATTTAATTGTGCAAGGACCTTTAATGACACGTTAAAAGGACACCGAACGCATAGCCCACACATAAATCGAATTGTTATAAAATATATAAGAATAGAGGGGGCAAGCGGTGGTGGCAGATACAGATACGTAGATACGTAGATACGTGGATACGCAGATACGTAGATACGCAGATACGTAGATACGTAGATACGGATACGCACGCTTAGGGATGCGGGGATTGTGATGAGGTACGTACGCTCTCGTGCACAGGGCGCCCCTATAAACACACACTCATACAGAGGCAGATTGTCAAGGGGCAGGTTCCCGAGCAGGACGAGATACACACCGACATACAGACGTACAGACAAAGCCGGTCAGCCGGCACACTAAGAGATACAGATACAAAGATACGCAGAGCAACACGAAGAGTTCGCAGCTCGCGCTGCTCTTTCCGCTGACACAAAGAGCACCGAACGCAACATCTGCTCCTCCTGCTCGCCGGAAAATAAGTACCAAAACTTTCCACAAACAAAAAAACAAGAAGAAAAACAGTAAAATATAAGGAGCCCAACTCACGCACTTTTCTCCCTGGATTCGTCATCAGCATCGGAAAAGCGGCGGGGGGGTATTGGGATATACCCCTTGACCCTGTGCACTGAACCCGCGCCGCCTTGACCCCGCGTCCGCGGCTTGTCCCCAAAAAAAAATAAACGGGGCAACGATCTCGATTTCGAGAGCAAACTCCTCCTCGTCGGGGGCAAAGAACTCCAAGGAGAGGTTTAAGTGAACTAATTTATGGGGACTGGATACCCCCGGGGATTAAATATATTGTCGCAAGCCTGAAATGAGCAGAGAAAAAACGGGACTTAATGCTTTTTAAATAATTTACCTAGAGAATATTATAACATTCTCGATATAACCTTGTTCGTTTGTCTGTCTGGCCATTTCTGCGCAGTTTAGTTCTTAATTTTAGAGTTATTTGGATGATGGTTTCCCTTTTTTATTGCAGTTAGTATAAAAATAGGTTCAAACTCCTTAGAATATTTTATACTTATAGTACTCGTCCTCGTCGTTAACCTCACACATACTTTTCCGAATTTACTTATCGTTTTAGAATCATTATGGTTGCTTTTACTCGTCATTTTACTATCATTAACGTTGTTTTTACTCGACGTTTCCCACTCGTTTTCATTGTTTGACTTTCTTCTCGTTGTCTTGACTGGTCATTTCTCTATCATTCTCGTTGTCTTTGCTCGTCTTAATGCTCTCATTCTCGCTGTTTGGCTCCCATTCTCGTTGTTTCTACTCATCGTTTCGCTCTTAATTTCGTGGTCCTTTCTAGTTGTTTTATTCTTATTCTCGTTTTCCTGATGCATCGTGTCGTTCTCGTTATAGTCGTATTTACTCGTAGCTACTATATTCGTTGTCATAATTTTATTCTCATCATGGCTGTCTTCTCCATGGGTTTACTCGTCGCTGTCCGCTCTTATATTCGTCGTCTTTAATCGTAGTTTGACTATTATTTTCGACGTCTTTATTTGTGTTTATTTTGTTCATGCTCCTAGTTTTTACTCTTCTTTATTAATCTTTACTTGTCTTTACTCTTCTTTACTCTTCTTTACTCGTCATGTCGTTCTCGTTATCGCCGTGTTAACTATGTGATCCGCTCTTGTTATCATAGATCTTTCGTTGTTTCGCTTTCATCCGCATTATTTTGATCTCTGCTCGCTCGTCGCTTGCTCGTTCGTTCGTTGAACTTTTTGTATGCTCAAGTGTCATGTCCAGGGGTCGTCTCTCGAAATTCATAATTCATAGTAAAATTTGTCAGCACCCAAATAGGACGAGCTAACAAGCACAGTTTTTTTTTTAAATTTCCAAAATTAAAACGATCTGGCCGCCCAGCCGATGATGGCCTCACTGAGCTTCTTCCTTATGCGACATCCTGGCCGCTACCTCGTGGCCACCGGCTCCTGCTGCGTCCGAATGCTCAGCAATGACCTGGTGGCCGCCCTGCGTCCCTTCTACCAGGCCATCAGACCGAATCTTCGGACGCCGGCGGAGGAGAAGCGCGTCAACGAGAAGTCGCTGAGCCAGCTCAGGTCCCACTTGGAGTCCCTGACCGGGCAGTCGAAGGATCCAAGTTCCCTGCCCGCCGACGGTCAGCTGAAGTTCTACATGTACTCCTCCGTACCGGACAAGGAGGCATCGTTAGCAGCTGGTGGCGGTGATGATGATCAAGGTGGTCAATTGGCGAGTCGCCTGGTGCGGATTCAGGTGGATCGGAGTCTGTTGGATCCCACGGCAGTGGTCCGGGGCATCCTTCGGTCGTGCAAGCTGCTGCCCAGGGATCAGGATGCGGCAGAGGCCATGGAACCAGAGCTGGGACCTGAGCTGAAACAAGAGCTGGAACTGGCCCTGCAACTGGACCTGGAAGAAGAACTGGAACAGCTCCAGCAGAAGTATCAGAAGCCAGTGAAGCCGGATAACAAGGCGGTGAAGGAGCTGGAGAAGATTTTGTGTTGTCTGGAGCACTTGAGGCCCGAAAGAGAACCGGTGAGACCTCCGCAGCACCGGCAGCAGCAGGGAAACCCAGGGAAGCCATCCAATGACTTGGGTGACACCTTGACCGAGCTCCTGAAGGATCAGGCCAAAAAGGAGAATCACTCGCTCGACACCTGGATGCGTCAGGCCTTGGCCAGGGCCCAGGCCGCCGAGGTCACCGCCCTGCGGGCCAAAATCGATGACCTCGAACGCTCATTGGTCCAAAGTCTTGGCATTCGTGGCACTCGCTACGATTGCGGCTGCAATATGGAGCGTTATCACGATTGCCTCCAGAATCTGCAGGATCTGGTGACGCGGGACTCGGCGGCGGCATCCCCCCAGCTGCGTGTCCTCAGCAATCGTTTCGTGGTCTTTGCCCCCTACACGGGCATCAGTCTGGAAGGCGATGTGATGCTCTTCTCGGGCGATGCCCCCGCCAGCTGGCTGGCATTTCTCTCCAAGCAGATGCGCCTGCACGAGGAGCAGCTGCGTCTGGTGCCGCTGTACGAGAAGGCCCTGTCCGCCATCCTCCTGGGCATCCAAATCGAGCGTCGACGCGCTCCGGAGCCGGGCTGCGAGGCAAGAGCCTATGCCGAGAGCCTGAGGCGGGTGATCCGGGCGGTTAGCGAGCACCTGAAGCTGGAGGAGAGTGTGCGTGAGCTGCCGGCCACGTTGCAGGATCATCAATTGGTGGTCATGCCCGATGACAGCGATGCCCCGAAGGTGAGCCAGACGGGCCTGTTCCTGGCACCTGCCTCCTGCCCGGGGCCCGATTTGGTGTCGTTCATCTGCCGCAATTTGAAGGTGGCCAGCGACCGGGTGAGTCGCTATCGAAGGGACATGGAGCTGGAGCGTAAGTTGTGGCGCCAGTGCCAGGATGAGCTCGGATTGCAGCGGCTCAGCAAGGACGATTCGGTGACGCCCGACAAAATGGTGATGGCCCTGCAGCATCTCCTCAAGAGTGGCGTCAAGTCCTGTCGCGGTCTCAGTCTCCACATCACCAACTATTGGTCAGTGCCCACCGATGGCATTGTGTGCATCCCCTGGAACTTTATGTCGCAGGAGCAGCAGCAGTAGTTGCTGGTTGAGTGAAGTAGTTGGGGGTTGGAGGAGGGTTGGAGTCCTGCCACCCAAGACGAAAAATTTAGAATATATATTAATGCGTTCTTTTGTTCGGACTTTAATTTATATAGTTTGTTTATTTTCCCCTTTTTTTTTTTGGGTTCATTACATTCCAGGATCCTTGGTCCTTGGGCCAACAGCAAACAGGAGATTCCTTGAGCCACTCTTGCCTGGGATTTTCCTGTACTTTTCCGTTTTGGGGTCTCCTTCGGGGGTTGGAACCTTGGAGTCCTTGTACGACTTCTGTGTTGACACTACACTACAACAGTCGTTACACAGTGAGAAATGAGAGGGATATTGGTGCTTTAAGGGAGTTAATTTTTATTTATATTAAGTTATATTAAATATAAATAAAAATATAAAATAAATAAATATGTACAAATAATAATGAATACAAATTTTGAAAATAATAATAAATAAATATTTACATTAATTATAAGGCTAGATATGCAAATTTTTGTGATCCTCAGATATGCACTAAGAATGAGAGAAAATGTCGATATCATGATCGATCTTTTAATTTAGTGATTTTGTGTATAAATCGATATTATGTTTCATCCAAGCAATATTTTCGAAAAAAGAGGAGAAATTTAAATTAATAATATCGATAAATATCGATTATATCGATTTTTAAAGTCATATAAGTTATTTCTTATCTAAAATTGAGATATATCACATTTTATATATTTCATTATAAGTTATATAAGTTATTTTTTGATCTAAAATTGAGATATATCATAGCAGAAGCTTTCGATTTTTAAAATTACGATATATCAAAGTTAACTGTACCTTTGATAAGATTGGAAACTTAATATTTTCTGATAAGTGATGAAAGCAAAAAAAGTAAATGAAATATTTATTATTTTGATGATAATATTCAAAAAATGAAGATACCTTTAAGTAATAATAAAATAAGTATTTTTCGATATCCACTTTCCATATCTATAAAAAAGTGAGCGTGTAAGGACTGTTGCAACCCCATGAGCCGCTGGATGGAGTCGCCCCGGGTTGATAGTAAGCTTCAACTCCCTCTATGTAGTGCGAAATTTGTTGTAAGATTTAGCTAATGTTCCATGGCTTCGCTCCATCAATGTCGTGCTGATGGGAGGCAGGGAGTGGGAGTGGGAGTGGAAGTGGAAGTGGGAGTGGGAGTGGGAATGGAAGGAAGAGGGTGGGAAAGGGAATGGGAATAGGAAAGGGGATGAGAAATGGCAACGGGGAGGGGGAATGTGAATTGGTGGCATGGTGAACCCGGAAACTCCAAACCCAAAGCCGGTGAAGTTTGTCTGGTGTCGTTTTTGTCCTTCCCATCGTCTGCCCTGGTTTGCCATGTCCCCGTTTTCCGTTTGGGGCGCCCAGACGTTGTCACCCACCCCCTTCGCCTTCTCTTCTGCTCTTCCACACGTGTCCATCGAGTGTCCTTTGGGGGGGGCGGCGAAGGATAAAGAGGAGGCTTCGTCCTTTGCCAGTTGTCGCATATTGATCCCTTGAAGTTTGCCAGCTATGCAAGTATCCGTTTGTAAGTTCCAAGTATCAAATATCTGCCCTTATGGCACACATGGATGGACAATGGCGTTCTTTAAATATTATTAGCCCTTAATTATTCAGACAGTTGTCTATAAAACATATGATAAAAATGGGATAAGATACAATATATTTATATATGCTATTATATGATATATTTACGAAAATACTGCACATAATATCATAGTGAAAGTATCGTAAATTTATCTAAATTATATCTCAAAAAGATTTTAGTTTAATTTTAATATCAATACATTATTCGATTTATAAAACATCAAACTATGTATATTGCATTTTAAACAAAAAATATCAATATTAGTCGGATATATAAAAATATATATTTATTTCATAATTATCGTACATATTGTATTGAAAATATTGTTTTCTTTCATAGATTCAAATTTTACTTATCGCTTAATATAGCATTTAACTTTAAAATATTGATTAATGTTATCGAAAAATATATCTACATTTGGCATTTCGAAAAGTATTGCATTTTACTTTAATTCAAATTTCAAAATCCTATTCGAACCATAAAAAATCTAACAATATTGCATTTGAGGTAGGAATTTTGATAATTGGTCCATTACAAAATTATAAAATTTAATGCACATTTATCGTACATTTTGTATCGAAAACATTATTAGATTTAATAGATCAAAATGTTGCTTATAGCGAAATAAACCATTTAACTTTATAATATTGATTTATAATATAGAAAATTAATCCAAAAAACGTTGTTTAATTTATTAAACTTTTTTTTAATTATGTTACTCAGATATATTAGACAGAATACCGATTTATCGCCCCAAATAGCAACATCAACTTATAGATTTATACTTATAAATATAAATAAACCTAAGTTTAAACTTACATTCGCAAAGCCACAAAAATATTTTCAATTTTTCCACATCTCAGTAGCCGGCTCAATTTCAAAATTTTTAATTTTTTCATAACTAGTAGTCCTTGGAATCGAACAAATGGAATTGTCAAAATCATATACCCCTGCCCTGTAGCTTAAAATTCAGTATCAGACGAATCGTGCTACTGTAAACATCTCTACTCTCTACTAGTTTTTTCTAAATATTATTAACGGTTTTCTAAAAGAAAAGTTTCCAAATTTTTCTCCGAAAAAATCCTTTGATCATGGCTAAGAATAAAATTTTCGGCTGGATGGGAGCATTCCAGGGTATAAAGGACCTCGCTGCTATTGCAATGCAGTCTTTTCGCGTAAGTATTGCATTTCGGTGGAAGAGACTCTCGTTCGTTCGGCTTAGCCCGAATAATCTTTCGGTTCTGCTCTCAAGAACAGAACCGAAAGAAACTTGGAAGAACGGTCTCTCAGAGAAAGAGCATAATGCTATCTCGCGTTTGCTATTCAATGCTTTGCGTGTGCAGCGCAAGCTGCAGCAACGGCATCATGCAAGAGCATGATGCTCTTCTCTCTCTCGTTTGCTGTTGAATGCCTTGCTTGTGCAGTGCAGGCAAAGCATCGTACTCTGAGCAGAATCAGTTCCTCCGCGAGAGAAAGGGCATGATGCTCTCTCTCTCGTTTGCTGTTGAATGGAACTTGCAAGCTGTGGTTGCCGCTTTGCTTGTGCAACGCAGGCAAAGCGTGGAAGAAGAAACCCTTAGAAGATCAAAGCGGTCTCGAAGAGAGCAAAAACCATTTACTCTTCTTTTAAATTTATTATATTCTTGATTTTAGATATTATTTTAAATTATTTTCGTGTAACATTATGCTCAGCGCCTACTTATATTTGTAATCTCTATTTTGTATTTTGTATTTTGCAGAAGACTAGCCTTGAGGCTTTGAAAGCCCTGACCGCCGACAAGGCCATCATGGAAAAAACCAAGGAAGTCGGCCAGCCTAGCGCCAAAGATGTGGGTTTGGAGGCTCTTAGAGATATCCAGAAGAAGACAGAAGAGCACAAGAAGTCTGACTACGCTGACGGCGGAATTTTCGCCAAAACTTTCAACCGTAAACCGGGCTCGAAAGAGCAATAAATGGGATTTCCGACACTGGACTCTGTACAAAATTCTAAATTTCCAATGTAAGCCAAAGAAAAGATTGTATACCCGATGGAGAGAATCCCGATGGAGAATCTGGATGGAGAATCTGGATGGAGAATCCGGATGGAGAATCCGGATGGAGAATCCCGATGGAGAATCCCGATGGAGAATCCCGATGGAGA
>JAEIHY010017284.1:0-44790 GCA_018904565.1 Drosophila tsacasi | reverse complement strand
TTTCTGCCTTAATTTTATCTGAATTTAAAAATGAGTGGCCGGTGGTCAAAGTCGAATTAATAACGAATATCACATGATCAGCAGCCATATAAAAAGTGTTATTTCTTTCATAATCGAGCCCCCAAAATAAAGAGCAATGCTGATAATGGATTTTACCACTTATAAACAGCTGATTTCTGGGAAGATTTTATATGCTTCAGGGTGATCTGAAAACTTTCAAGGCACGGCAGAGACACATCGCGTGATAATTGACTGATCCGTCCCGTCCGACGCCACATTATCTCCCAACTTTGTGTGTGTTTGCCCATTTTGAAGCCGCATGTTTGCCTTGCAAATTGAATAATAAACTGACACTGCAATTGCAATTGCTAAACTGCAATTGAATCAGAAAAGGCGGTGCGGGGAGAGACTGGAGGAGCGGCCACAGCTGATGGCATATTTACCTTGAACGAGAACCGCTGTCGCTGTTTTTCCTGGTGCTTTTCGGTTGTCTGATTTCCGCGAAGAAAACTATTTATTAAGTTTATAATTTTTTTCGGCACACTGGGAGAGAGCGCGAGAGACAGACAGAGAGAACAAGAGACCTCAGCACGTCATCGCTGTCCACACAAACTGGTCTGGTCTGGGCTTTGGGAATGGAGGAGGGTTTGGGGGCAGCTGCTGCTGCTGGAGGCAAACGAAACGCAACGCTTGAGCACCGAAAGCGGACTGATCGCCGCCGTCGACAGCGCGCCGGATCCCACACAACTCACAACTGCCGGCAACAGTCCCGACCCTACACTCTACAACCAAACGGTTGAAAAGAGAAAATTGCTTAATTAAAGTAGTATTTTCCGTGAGACAAATATTTGTACAATTTTTTTTTAGATTTTTAAATATGTAAAAGTACACTTTTTATACAGAAAGTATTTGAAACAATGCTTAAAAGACTTTCAAAGTAATACAAATATTCCCATTAATTATTATTTTATTTAAAATACAAAAATTTATTTGTTTATTTTGTTGTAAAGTAGTAGCAGTATTTGGGTTAATGTTATTTATTTTTTTCCGTATCTGTTTCGCTTCTTTAAAAATTATTTTATTAAATATTGTTAAACTCAAACCCGATTATTAGATATTTATTATTGAGGTCATTTTTCTGAGTGTTCACATGCGCTCTGGGTTTGACTCACGGGTCTCTTTTTATCGCCCGGTCAAGGCGGCCGTGTCGGAAGTGATCTGCTGCCGGCACTGGGTGCTGGATGTGGGTCTGGAACTGGGACAGCGGCGGTGACTGTGCCTGGTATTTGGGGATACTAAAGGGAATCGGGATCGGCTTAGTTAGTCGCTGTTCTGCGGTCAGCAGAGCGACACTGCGAAAGAAAGAGCGGCAAGAGAGTGCGAGAGTGATCTAAGAGAGTCGATCAAACAACAAACAACAAACCAACCTGGTGAGAGTTTCTTATTGACACGGCTCTCTGAGCTCTGTACCTACGTGTGTGTGCTACGATGATGATACCTTCACAAGAACTCATAATACATGGAATACGGTGTAATTGTAGACTTTGTAGAATACCCATTCACCTATCTCACTTTCCATTCCGGCCAGACTGACCGTTATAATCCTCCCTCCTATTACCATGTGCCCTGTGGAAGTGACCACGGTTTTCCATGCTCAAACATTTATGTAATTGCATGAATATCCGGACATGTGCCGGCCCAAAAATAAGTTCAAGGCACAGCGCATTAATCACATTTTTACATTTTCCCTCTAATTAATGACATTTCCATCGAGCGCTTGTTTTATACCTAATTAGTTAGTAGTTTCAAAGCTCGAATTCTTCACCAAGCGAGTGTGTAATGCACTTTGAAGTCAAGGTTTAATTAGAATGTTTCTATTTGCCTGCACTGCAAATATTTTACGTGCTGAAAATCTGTTGCGAAGCCAAGATATGAGGGATAATGCGGGATAATGCGGTGATAAGAGCTCCCAGTCATCTTATCGCGAGAATGAAGGGGTAAATATTGCCAGGGGCTATTATTAACAGCATGCTTAAAACTAATTTAAATATTTTCGAGCACGCTGCCGATCCATGTCCCTCCATTAACACCTTTTAGCAACTCTAGTGTTAAATTTTGATTAAATAGAATAGAATAGAACTAAGGCGTTGCAGCGTAACAAATGAGGTTCTAGTGCCTCAAAAATAACCACCGAAAGCTCTGTCAGGAAGCTTTCGTCCCAGAATAGGGGATTCCCGAGAGCTTTGCTGCTCAAGTGGGCCTTTGCCAACACCTCAGACATCGGCCCATTAGCTCAGCTGGTTAGAGCGTCGTGCTAATAACGCGAAGGTCGCGGGTTCGATCCCCTCATGGGCCAGAAATGATTTTTTTTTTGTTTTATTTTTATTTTTTAAATTTTAAACAGAAAACAAGACATGCCTTTTATCATAATAAACCGCTAGTAAATTCCCTTTAAGTTTGTCAGTCTATTAAGATGAAAAGAAACCGCTTCTGTCAACACAAATAATACGTTTTTTTATTTTATTAGACGATGTATGTATATTTAGCTCTTTATTAATTTCCCATGATTTATTACGGCGTGGGTGAAGCGAAATTAATACTCTTTGTTTTCTAAGACACGTATGCCGCTGACAGCAATGATGAAGTGACAAGATGGAAATTCCCTTCTTAGTTACTTATTTCCCCTTCCCAATTTTGGCCAATAAATTTCATGTTGTTGGCCCCGGTCAAGTCGAGTGTTTTTAACCTCTTCGGCTTGGCTGGCCACGTGACCCGTCGAGCAAAAGAAAAAAAAGAACAAACGAAATACTGCGCACTTAATTAATTGAATTCCGCAGATGACATTTACAAATTGACCCATGGCTGTTGTTTTCTTTTTCTGCGTCATTACAGATCCCCAAGCGCCGTCGAAACAATGGCCACCTCAGTGCTGCTAGCCTGTGGCCTCAATGAGCAGAAGTTGCCGGGATTCGTGCACATCAGCGAGGAGTCCAATGTGGACGGCAGCTTTCTGATCAGCTGCATCCTGGGGCAGAGGCTGCGCATCTCCAACGCCGGAACCCTGCTAGTCTGCCTGCAGCACCACTATCACCACTATTTCAATGCCGGCATGAGGTTGGGCTACAATACCAATATTTTCCAAGGCAAAACCCTCGGCGTAATCGATGTTCTGAGCGACATGGCCGGCGAGGGATTGACCTCCAAGTGGATCCGCCGCCCCGAAGGCCAGACATTGACCGAGCAGCTGGTGGAGGACATTCGCGTTCAGGTGGAGAGCAATTACGCCAGCCGAAACAGCTATACGGTGTTGATCGACAACCTGTCGATATTGTTCAATTTGGGAGCCAGCAAGCTGCAGGTCCAGCAGTTCTGCCAGGACCTAGCCGCCCTTGCCAAGGAGCGCGACAATCTGACGGTCATTACCAAGCTGAGCAACAGCGATATCTACCAGCTGACGGATAATAACGTGGCCAAGCTGGGTCAAGTGCGCATCCAGGTGTTGCGGATGAAAAGCGGCGTGTTCCGGGAGGTCGATGGCAGGCTGCTGATCGAGCGGGTTCTGGAAGAGGGAAACTATGCCTGCGAGGAGACGCGCAAAGAGGTGCTCTACAAGGTCAACGATCGCAACGTTAAGGTCTTTACACCAGGCGAAATTGGGGTCAAGGTCTAGCGTGGGGTTCGTGTCTGAATTATTGTATGAATTTTAAATAAAGCCATTTTTTGTATATTCTGAGAATTCTCAGCCAAAAGGTTTCTCCTTATTCCCGTGAAATTTTATTGCGTTTCTTATACTTCTTGGTTTCTCTGTTGCTTGGTTTCTTTGTATTTTATAGCAGGATAAAATATGAAGTTTATTAGCATTGAGGGAAGCTTCTAAGGGTATTGCGGATAGTAAAACGAAAAGTAAGCTGAAAAGAAATTAAACCATTCCTGATTTATAACTTTAGCATGAGAAGTAAAGACCAATGTTAAATACGATGTTTAGAATGGAATACTTCGTGTATAACCAAGTGGTCATCTTCCCTCGATGGCCATCGCGCCGTTCAATCTAATTGCTTTTTTTCGTCTTTTATCTGGCCGCATCTGTTGACGTCACTGGCGATGCCGAAATAATGATGAATTTATGTCTGGTCACGATCAATAAGGAGCCAGTATAAGCGACTCGGAGGCGGTAACCCGAGTCAGCGTCAGAAAACTTTGGCCGCAACTCGGATAAGTCGTAGGCCCACATAAACGCCAAATGACGCCGTCGACAATAAAAGAAGGCAATTGAATTTTACCAAACCACGCAGCAGAAAGTTGATTAACTACGCTTGGGCCTGGGTTGCGGCCAAAAATGTGCTTGGGTTGCAGGACTTTGTTTTTTGTTTGGGTCCACTTCGGGGAAGGATTTATTTATATCTGTGTTTTTCCTGAATGAGATTGAGTTCGGCTGGGTCCTGGAAAACGGCTTTCCCGTTTGTTAATTACTAGAAATACTTTATGACTGGCGTTGATGGAGATTTTCCGCAGGAAATTTGATATATTCTGTGGTGTGCGAGACGATGAGTTAATGTCCTGGACTTGATAAATGTTGATTTCATTTAAATGCCAGTAATGCCAGTAATTTGCAGCATCACATTCCCAGACACTTGTGGCAAGTGTTTATTGTCGCCGCCCGCTCCCGCCCGGGTGCCACAAATTTGTTTTCACTCATTTAGCATTCGCCTCGCAAACTGTCGCCGGAGTAAGCCGGGCGTAAATCGGGAATTGCATTTAACGGTGGCACACGAACGCCGAGATATGGCCCCCTAAACAAACCCAGCAGATGACTTAATTAATTACGCAAATGCTTTTTGTTCACCCGAGCGCTAAATGTCACTTATTGAAAGTTATCGCGATGCGGAGCGCCGTCGGGACATCGGAGCCAATCGCAGGATATGCTTTAAAATTCAAGATTGCCGGGGCGAACGTGAGAGAGCGAGTTCGAAGAGCAGGAAGACCCGTCGAAGCGAAAGTTAAGAAATACACTTAGGTATAAAGGTCTTTTCACAAACTTCTTTAAAAGTAATAAATATTTGAGGGTTTATTGAAAACTAAATGTAATCAAAAATACTTTAAGACTTGATATATATTTTTCACAAATTTCCACAAAATATCCTTGCTACTGAAAAAATTTTTCCGGGTGCAAGGATAAGGGGTGAGCGAGCGGGCAAATCCAATTGCCGGTTTGTCCTTCACCGCATCGGCGGGGGCAACGAGAGGGAAGAGGAACTGAAAGTAATGATGGGGCAAAAAAAAAAGAAAAAAAGAAAGCCGTATTTTCGCATGAAGTACGAAAGGATGTTACATCGTGAGTGCTTAGGACACGCCCCTTTTACGAACATGTCCCCTGTTAATGACAGTGCCGCATACGATTTTTGTTGCATACTTTCAGGCCACGCCGGAAATGAGTGTTTGGGAAATACACTCGCAGTTCGTTATGTGCAGCATTCTGTCGAGATCACATATGTACGTATATATTTGTATGGATTTTTTTGGGTCATCGCCATTGATGACAATAGCGAGAACGCAAAAAAGAGCACAAAAATTACGCGCAAACCATAATTTATTTACATAGGAGCATCATAAACATAAATTCGGCTCGCCGGCCTCTGTCCTTTCATCAATGATAATAACGTCGCATTTGTGCGGTCCAGGCTAAAAAATGGGCCAGCCAGCAAGTACAATGACCAACCGAAGGAACACACAGACACCTACATACGTCATCATCCTTCTTCTGCACCACTCTCCATAAAAAATTTTCGAAAAAATTCACCCTTCTTCGCTGCCAAAAAGGGGCATCAAATATTTTTAAGGTTGCCAGCTGATATGAGGCCATATCTTCCGATTTTCAACGCCATTGTATCGCGCGTTGTGTTATCGGCTGCCACTCTCCGTATCTTATTTTCGCTGCCGCCACACATGGCGTATGCGTAATATATACTTACTCCACCACACTTGCTTGCTTTAAAGTACAAGACAACAAGGAAGTCTTGAAGCTGCTTTTGACAACGTGAGCTGTCTTGTCTAGGAGGATTATGGAAAGTTGTTCAAAAGAGTTGAGAAAGAAGGATATAAATAAAATATCAAAGTACCGGATGAAACGAACGGTCTAGCTGTTAGTTGAAATGTCAAATTGACAGAGATTAAATCTTTGACTTTTCCTGAGAATTATAAGCTTAAATTTAAGTAGACGAATTTTTATGAACGTTTGCTAAGTTATGCGGCTTAAAATACCAATTTGTCTTGAATGCGTTTATTAGGCAATAACATATTTAAATAACTCAACAATAACCACAAAAGCTCTTTAATTTTCGAAATTTTGTCAAAAAAAATGTTACTCAACATTTTGCCGATGCCTGCGACTCGTCCCGATTTCGCAAGGATTCAGATTAAATAACATTAACATTATGCTTATGTATATTTATTTATAAATAAGTATTTAGATTTATAAGTGACTTCCGTGCTGTCTGCCCTGTTCAGTTTTTAATTATCTACATTTATTGCAATCAAAACTACCAAAATGGATTTTTACTAAATTAAAATTTCTAATTCTTCTTGGCTTTGTTCTTGGTGTTTCCTGAGAGCCTCGTATTCCTGCGGCATATAAGGAGCAGCAGAACAAGAGGCAGCAGAATCAGCACCAGAGCCAACCCAACAATGTCCAGGAGGTAGAACTGGTACCAGGAAAGCTGTACTCCAGCGGAGACTATGTGGGGAGCCCCCCGATGCTCGATCACATAGTTAATCCAGTACATTGCCGTATCCATGGCGCTTAGGGGTCGATCTCGGAACACTTTGGATGCCTGCTTCATGTTGTTCCTGTACTTCGGATTCTCAATCAACTCTAGAAGCAGTCCTCTGAGCTCTTCCTCCGTTACCTTTCGGTAATCTAGACCCAGGGCATAGCCACTCTTCTTGCCCTGATTGATGTTCAGATGCTGGTCACAGTAGACGGGCATCCCCAGGATAGGAACTCCATTGTGCACCGCTTCCTGGGTGCCAAAGAGTCCTCCGTGGGCGATGAATACTTTAACATTAGGGTGTGCCAGAATGTCAGCCTGAGGCAACCAACTTTGTACCTTCACATTAGGCGGTAGATTGGGCAGCGTCTCGTCCTCGAACTTCCACAGAATCCGCTGCTTTAGACTGGCAAAGACGTTCAGGAATACCTTAAGTTTCTCGGGCGGCATATCGGCACTTCGCACTTGGGAGCCTAAAGAAGGGAAGATATTTTATTGTAAGACTATGAAGCTCTAGAGAATATAAATTCCACTTACCCAGGCTGAAGTATATAGCTCCATGGGTGGCTCCATCTAGGAACTGCTTCAGATTCTCGGGCAACGCCTTGGACGGCTGGATGTGCAGTCCACCTACCTGAATCATGTTGTAGGAAGTGGGTCTGGGCGAGAACAGTGGCATGTAGCTGTTCAGCAGAACGGCGGAGATATTCCTCTCCAGCTCCTTGATGGTGGGAACTCTATCGAGCTTATGGGAGAAGTGCTTCTTGAGGATGGCATCCTGCCTTGGGTAATAGGAGAACTCCCTGATTAGATCCTCAGCGCTGTTTATGGCCACATTTCCGATGCGTTCCCACAGGGACATCTTATCAGTGTAAGTCATGTAGGCGTGGGGTACATATGACCAGGGAGAAACTACTCCAAAGATCTGGCTGAGGTAGTTGGCGAAGCCGAAGGTCGAGACGGTGATCATGGGTATCTGGTAGAGGTGTCCGAGGATGAGGGCTCCCTCGTTGAAGAACTGCTCCGCCAGCAGAAGATCGTACTTCCCCAGCTTATCCTTCGCATTGATAAATGCCTGAATCTCGGGCTGCTCGAAGGCAAAATCTGTGCTTTTAACACCCATTGTTAGGGCTACGCGTAGAAAGGTCAGGGTGTCCACATCGGTCATCTCTAGCACGGTGCTCTTCTGAGTCGTCTTCTTCACTAGGGGATAATCGTGTCATTTATATAAATATTTAATGTAGTTATAATTACTCTTACTCTCTGGCCAGAAATCGTATTGCGGAATCACAATTTCCTTGTAGTTGGGACCCAGTTTCTCCTTTGCCAAGGAGTATGGGGTAATGAAGGTGACTTCATATCCTCGTTTCACCAGTTCCCGAATAACGGCATTGGTCATCATGAAGTGACTTTTGCCAGGAAAGAAGAAGGCTGCCAGGATGCGGGAGCCAGCACCCAAGTCCAGCTGCTGAAGAGCCACTAGACTGATAAGCAAAATGTGCAGAGCACTCCTTAATTGCTGTTGTGTAAGATTTCAATAAGTTAGTAATCTATCTCTTATCATGATTGATCTTGTGCCTTATCACCCAGGTGGCCCTAATCTCTGTCCAACCATTAACACTGGCTAATCTCTGCTTAACTATTAACACCAGCTGATAGACAGTACCATAATTTCCGATTTCACCTTTTCGCTTATTGGTTTATTAAAGTATTCTAGCTTTTGGCAAAGTTTATTAACCTTTCACTGTTTATTTGTTTGCTTGTAGCAAAAAGCTTTCAAAGCTTAAAGATCTTTAAATAATTCCTTTACGGCAAAGTTTACAAACCATTTTGATTCCGTGTGTTCTGTGTTGGGAGGGGAAAAAAACCGACAACCGACACGAACGACAACACTCCGACGACTGCAAAACATTGATAATAAATAGTTGAGATTGGGTTTCCTAGCTAGCTCGATCGCTAAAACCTAGAGAGCCCACTTTGAGGGGTTCGTGTCCGACCTTGAGAGAGCCGAATGTCCGGGGGAGACATCGTTCGGGAGTAAAAGTGATCTTCAAGATCGACAACATCGTTATTCCAATTATTGTAAATACTTATATTTCGTTCAGTGGTGAAATCTGACGGAATGTTAAGTTGATATTTCCATTTATTTGCCTTCTGTGGAATATACCTGAATATATCAACTGATAAGCAGTAATTTGTATACCCTTGCAGGGTATTATAATTTTAGTCAGAAGTTTGCAACGCACTGAAACTTTGCACATAGTCATCTATATGCTCTCACTACTATATAAGTCGAAACGGGCCGGATCGGACAACTATATCATGTAGCTGCCTTAGGAACGATCGGAAAATTTTGAGAAAAAAATTATAACTTTGCCAATGTTCAACATATTTGCATTTGAATTTGTTATATGGCCATTTTATAATATTCTAGAATTTCAAGATCGGACAACTATATCAAATAGCTGTCAACGGAATATATATATCAATTAATTTATTTTGATAGCTTTGTTGCTAGCAACATTTAGATGTTGCACATTTTTCATTGTCAGCATGTTTCGCTCAACATTTATATTATCTAAGAACGCGTGAAAGCGAAAAGAACCGTAATCCTCAAACATACCTAATTTTAAATACTTACTGCAAGTGTATTTATACTTCGGCTTGCCGCAGTTAGCTTCCTTTCTTGTTTAATCTTCAATCGCGTATTTTAAAACAATTTACTTACAAATAAACTTATCTAGCAGCCATAGCTTCCGATTTTCAACGCCATTGTATCGCGCGTTTTGTTATCGACACCCACTCTTCTTTAAACATATTATTTTCGCCGCATTCACACATCGCGTATGGGTAATATTTACTTACTCCATAAACACGCTTGCTTTAAAGTACAAGAAAACAAGAAAGTCTTGAAGCTGCTTTTGACAACGTGAGCTGTCTTGTCTAAGAGGATTATGGGAAGTTGTTCAAAAGAGTTGAGCAAGAAGGATATAAATAAAATATCAAAGTGCCGGATGAAACAAACAGTCTAACGGTTAGTTTAAATGTCAAACTGACAGAGATTACATCTTTTGCTCTTTCTGAGAATTATAAACTTAAAAAGTAGACGAAATTTAACCAAAGTTTGCTAATTTATGCGGTTTAAAATACTAATTTGCCTTGATGGCGTTCATTAGGCAATAACGTAAATTTCTCATATCAGATCTTTTTAAATGTATATAAAAAATCCTCCAAATGTCTGTTTCAATTAAAGACAGAGAAACTATTTTTGCATGTGTTGAAATCGAAACTTTTGTCAAATTAAATTTTTGCTCAACATTTTAGTTTAATTTAATTTCGTGCGGAAAATGCGAAAGGCGATAGGGAAAAGAGAGAAACGCAACAAAATGTGCTTGCAATTTTACTAATTCAATATGAACATTTGAGTCCTGTGCTAGCAGAGAACGGAATTGTCAACTGTTTTGTGTCCTTTGTGAGAAACCTTCCTCCAGCTAAAAACTTTTTCATGGCCCCGCCCGTTGCGCTTCCTTTCGTTTCGCCACGGTTCCGCTTCCGGGAAAGCAATTAAAGATACATTTTCAGCGAAATGAGCGCTAACGAATTTAATAATTTCCATTCGAATGCCACCACCGAATGGCAACCAATGCCAGCAAAGCCACTGGTGCGCAAAAATGTCCCGATTCCGCAAGGATTTAGATTAACTGGCCGGAATGTTGGAACCGCAATACCTGCCGCTTTCATTAGGACGCCTAATTTATAGGTGCAGTAATCGCATTTCACCGCGTTTGCCGCAAAAGTGGCTGCTAAACCGAAAAACATTCAAATTGATTACGTTGCGTATACGCAACATTGGCACTCCGGCTTTTCGCCACTCAAATATTGTTGGCTGACACTTTTAATACCCAGTACTTGTAGGAGAGTTGGGTATATTACTATAGAATGCAATAGAGATATTGATATTAATGTATGATATTGATATTGATATTAATAATTATTGTTATTATCTATAAGAAATAGGATAAATTTTTGTACTCTAAGAATAAAGTTTAATTCAAGATTTTACCACGACATGTAACTCGAAATGTACTTAAAATATAAATCTCAGAAGAAACTAAGCTGAGTATTCTACGGCCAAGATATCCTCTTTAAATGCTTGGTTATTCGAGCCGCGCCATCCAATGTGGGCTCTGTGCCATGATTATGCGGTTGGCTGGCTTTTGCGTAGGGCGTGGGCCCTGCGCACCTTTAAGCCGCGTTAAGTGCTCGCACCTACGCAGCACAGCTGCGGGGCTCAAATTGAAAACTCAACCCAAATGGCGTGACAATCAACCCGGCCAAACAATTACCAATTTCGATATGCACAGTCAGACATGGTCGTTTCCGTGCCATAAAAGCGCCCGAGGATAACATAGAAAGATACAATATTGATGGCTCGTTACCAGCAAATTGTATAAAAATCCCATGCCATCCCTCGCCGTCTTTGCTTTATTTGCTGAAACATTTTTTATGGCTTGGCCGGTTGTCATAAAGATGCCTTCGACATTGGATACTGGACACTGGCCATGACCATGGGCCAGAAGAGATCTTCTGTGGCCAGCATAGGGGTCAGGGTCCAGGGGCAAGTGGCTATTGCCAATTGGCTCTCAGTAGTGATGGAAGAGCTTGTCCTTTTATCCTTTTATTACATACATATTACATATGTTCAAAAATGTACATCAAGTAAATATTGAGCTCTTGGGCATTTCGGTAGTGGTTTTCAGTTTAAACTCTAAGAATTTAGAAAAAGTAAATCTTTTAGTGTGCATCTTTCGAGAAATCGACGAATCTAAGTTCCGAGGAACAACACCTACTTTAGAAACAAACACTCCGAATACAGATACTTTTCATTATGTATCTTGTATCGATGGCAACAGCACGTGGCTAGTGCGAATGCTAGTGCACAGAATGTTACTCGGAGCAACAATAGAACGTTGATTGGAATTTGCATATACTTTTAAACCAGATTAGCCGGCATTTAGAGCCGCACTCGAGAGAACTGATACTCTGAAAGCACGTAGGCAGGCAGCCGTTGTTATCTTTCCTGTTTGCTGACCTTTGCTGTCCGGAATCCTTAAGCAGTTCTGCGAAGCGTCCATAAAACAGTCACTTATATAATGCTTGAGTTTTTGCGTTTGATAAGCATTTGTTGGGCGGAATTCTGCTAAAATTATGTTCAGCCGGATACCTTTAATTACGGTACGTTGCTGTTGTGGTGGCCACCTTCTGCTGACTGCTACTTTATGGCCGTAATTTTGCTGAAAACTTTGGCGCTGCAGTAAATTTGGCACAAAGTACACTTGCACAATGGGCGTCGACAGCAGAGATAAACAGACAGCAAAAGCTAGATCCTGTGCACTTCCAGAAAAAAATTATATTTTAGAATTTATTAGGTTACTTTAAATCTTGCATTTTGCATTTTTAATGTGTATAAACCTTACTTACTTCTTTGATTCAATTTATAAGCAAACACCCAATCCGCTCTAAGTCAACGACTTTTGGTAAATTTGTAAAGCTCCTGTCAGCCTCAAGTTCTTTTATCCAGCTAGATTCCACGGAAAGCCAAGACTATATATTTACCACTTTCATAAAATTATGAGAGAAAGGTAAAACCATAATAAAGTTAAGTGAAGTCCTTGAGAAGTCAACAATATGTTGATATTTTCCTTACAGATTGTTTTTGATCCTAATTGATTTCGACTTTGTTTTGAAAGGAAGTTTTGTTTTAGTGTAAGCCAAACAAAAACAGGGGAAACCGCGAAATGTTACGCCCCCTTGTACAAACACATAGACAACACAGACACACACACTCATGCACACTTCCAAACAAACACAGACATCAGACTCACACAGGTGGCAAAAAAAATATATACTGCCTCAAAATGGCGCGTCGCGTGTTGTAATTTTCATGTGTTGGCAAAACGGAAACGGAACAGCAAGGCAAACACACACAAGCGACTTTCTAAGCACAGACACACACACACATACAGGCCGCACTCGCAAACCCACAAACATGAAAGGCAAACAGTAGCAAAAGCGTGGAAAAAGGAAAACCGCAGCGAATGATAATGGAAGGCATTAAAGCAGATTAGTTGTGATGCCAAAAATGGCGAAAGGGAAAAGCGGCCCGAATTAGTGGAATTCAAGGACGCGTCTCTCCTTTTTTGTATGCGTGAAAAGGCCCCAAATTGATGAAGATGTAGGTCATTCGATGTCGGCTGCAATCAGTTGGTCCTCCTCTTTGGATAGCCCCTCCCATACCCCGTTGTTTTCAGGTTTTCCAGGGCTAATTCTAATTATTTTCCTCCTCTGGGAACATCCTCGAATTTCTCAGCAGAGCTGCCGTTTTAGCCTTATTCAAGTTTATCTTAGTGCTTTCTTTTTAGTTCTCTTAAAATCATAGGAAAAATATTAAACTAAAACTGTTTTCTTACACGTCTAATGATAATTAGGCTTAGGATGGTGAAGATAAAATCTTTGTTTAAATTATTTCTTATTCAATATCCACTTCTTACATTTAGTTTTCCAATATCCGAATATTTTCTTTAGTTTGTTTTTTATTTTTGAACAGATAATTAAGGAAGTTTTCTAATTGTATTTTCTCATGTGGCTAATTATTTTTCACACTTAGCCAAGATTTTTAATGTTGGCAGCACTATCTGCTATTGTTATAACCCCCCCACACACATACACACACTCGTACCCTTACACTCACATTCACATTTAGCTTTTCGAGTTAAAATTAAGAAGAAGAAAGAGAACTTGTCGCTGGGCAATTTGTTTAATGAAATCATCAAATTAAATAAAATGTGCGGCCCGAAAAGTGTAAGTGTAAGCAATTTGCTGGCGCCTTTTGTTGTTGCTTTTGCTGTTTGTGTCATGAAATATAAAACCACAGTATGACATTGCCTAAGCCCCACGGTCCCCAAACCACCGCCCAGCACGTGCCCACCCACTTACAGTCACAATCAGAAGGGCAAGCCCAGAAAAATGGAGGTGAGCACTGAAACAAAAACTAAGCCTTCTTCTTGATATTACAAAACTATGTCTCAAAAGTCTCCAGAGTTTTTGATTTTAAATCCTTTTTGACTTGGAAAAAATATGTATTCTAAGTTATAAAAGTTTCAAATTATATTTCCTCCAATTCGGAAATAATTTTATATGTCTTCTTATTACTTTCTCTCAGTGCCATTAAAATGTAACCAGAGTCAGAAGCATAACTTTGATAGCTCAGATGCTTGGCGCGTGTTGGTCGAATGCTCGCACGTCTCCTAGGCGGCTGCCATTTTGGCCATGTTTTCAGCCTAAATAGCCCATCGCCCATCGTCTCCGATCCTGGCCACGATTCGCCTTGGGGCATTTCAATTACATTATTAATCACATCACTCGCAGGTCTTATTTTAAGCAGTTTGCCGCCCCCAGCTGCCGGGTAATAAATTCTCTGGCCACCAAAAAAAACTTTTTCAATTAACACAGAATTATGCAAATTGAGTGGTGCCAAACTCGCAGCCATAGAAGTTGCTTAGATAGCGATAAGACAAATGGCTTTGGCATAGATTTCGGGTATTCATTTTATGGGTGGAGGTAAGATCTGTGCACTGAAATATTGCCAAAGAATAATGACATACTGCAAAAAGCAGTTATTACGCTCTGGGGATGTTTATTGATTTAAAAATATTACGACTGCTACTTCAGAAATTACGCAATTGATTTAATTACAGAAAATGCCTAAGAGCATCTTGTTGAGTACTTTATATTTATTTTCCACTTGAACAAAGCAATTGAAAAGTCTTTGCTTAATTATGAAATTATTTTATGTTTATTTTATATGTTTACATTTGCAATGAGATATTTCAAAGTTATACTTTTGGTTTAGTCTGATTTTAAAGGCTTCTAATGGACTTTTACATGTAGTTTGCCGCTCATTAGGGCAACACCTTCAGGGAGCAATAAATTTACGAAAATACACCAAACACCCATTATACCCCTCGTTCTTATGCAGCAGACGTTCATCTGTGAAGGGAGCAAATGAAAGGTAGGACAAAGGGAAAGTTGCACAGGAAGAAAAATGTATTTTTAAGTTCTGCTTGACATTTGTGAAATTATATTAAGGAGGCACGCCACTATAAGTTATTGAATACAGAATCCCTAGAGATTTTAAGTACTCATTATTATTTCATTATTAATTTATCTTCATTAAAAACATATTTATTTTCTGTGTAGCGACAGCTTCTCGTCATTCCTGCTGCACTCGAGCATGCATGAGAGGCGATGAGAGGAGCCAACTGTGCGACATTCATCACGACGAGTTTCGCGTTCGCATTGTCCTGACTGAGCGAGGTTGTGGCTTTCTACTGAAGGAGCCGGCACGAAGGAGGGGGGCGTGGCACTGTCTCGTTACGCTTACTTAGCCGCTTAATTTATGCATTGTGCAGAGCGCAAATGATGCATTGTTTGCCATTGCAATGCGTCTTCTGTATGCGGAGGGAAGAACTTCACCACCGAAGCGGCTGCCAAACTATGACTCTGAGACTCAGTCGAGTTGGATTTAACCACACTAACCAATTAGTAACGTAAGGATACGTCCTAATATTGTGATCTTTGTGACATATTGAACTTAATTTAACTTTAACTTATTTTCTATATTTAATTTTTGTATTTTAATAATGAAAAGTTAATATAGAACGATTAAAATAATTTCGAGAACTTTATGGTGTAAAGTTTAAAGGGGAAACAGAGCAACCACATGCAACCTTCGCCGCCACTAAATTGCGCAAAGTTGCCTCCTGAAGATGGAGCAACTAAAGTTGCGGTCGCGCAGTTCCCTTGGGGCGCGCACAGAGAGTCGCAATTAAGTTAGTGGCTTTTTTCTTGCCACCTGCAGCAACAGCTCACTAAATGTGCATCGCAGCGTTTAAAACGCACTTGGCTTCCAGGCGCTGCAGGGGGTTTCCCTGGCTTAGTTGGGGCACTCGTTCTTTAATTAAATCGGAAACTGAGTTTGATAAATAAATAAATAGAAAGTTGGAAGCTTCAAGGTTTTATAAGACATGATGGTTAAGAAGAATAATATATTCTTGTTTATATCTCCAAAGAAATTATGAAAAATTAAGAGAATTCACTATATCTTTTGAGGTTGATAAACATTCGGAATAATAGACGATTTAATTTATTTTAAACCGATTTCACCTTGAAAAGGTGAACGGATTGCGTTAACTTTCTTAGAAAGTAATTTGATGCAACCGGGACCCCCAGTCTGGCCTAAAGATACCCATTCCCACAAGTTTCTTGGCAGGATTGCAAATAAGTCTTGATCCGTCTGACCGGAAATAGCCAGTCTAGGCAACGGTCATTCCATCGATTCGTCTGTCCTCAAAAGGCAGCTATCAAATGGCAATTATATGCTCGGAGAGTTATGCTCTGCTGTTTGCATTTAATGTACCGGCTGGCTCAGTCTGACAGAGACTCATTTCATTTATTTTGAGCATAAATCAAGCTGGAATTGCGTTAAAATGTTGCTTCAATTGATTTACTGTTGACTTACTGCTGTTTTCATTTCATTTCATTTCGATCCGTTTCGGTTCTTTGTGAAATATTTATATTTTTAACGCTCTCCTTGCCTTGCCTGAAGGCGTTTTTCATTTATTTCGCTCTGGCTGCCTTCGGTAAATATTACATAATGATAAGCGAAACAAAAAGTGTAGCATGCTTCAACAAGCACACATTTTTTCTGCTTCCGAGCAGAGTTGCTTCGCTTGTTTAATTTTTAGCTAAAGTTCTTGGAAGCTAAAGTTTGCGAAAATAACTAAAATACATATTTTTAAGGCCTAGTTTTAAATTTAATTGGAAAACAATTTTGCAAAAATTTGATCTACCTTAAATTAGTTTATTTTCTTAAAATTCTGAGCTTAAACCGAAATATTTTCTAGCAAACAAAGATTTAAATATATAAAAAGAGCGAAAAGTTTAAATTAAAAGTAGTAGTTTCGCTAATAGAGGTTCCCTTTCCGATGAACATTTTTTCTTGAACACCTGACAACACTGAGCCTGTCCCGCCCCTGTGTTTATTTAGCATTGATTTATGCATCGAGTGTTTTAAATGTGGGCGTGCTATTTATGTTCCTTGACCGATGTTCTTTCGTCTGCCGGCGTTTTTGTGCCGCTTGCACTTGATTTGTGGCTTGTCCTGGAACGCAGACAGCGACTCAGGTCGAGTCATAGCCAGGACTCTGGACGTGGACGGGGCGTGTCCTGGCGAAAGGTCACTTGATGTATGGGAACCTTGGCTCCTTGGAGCGCAGCTAGTTTGCATATTCGGCTGCTGCTGTGTCAGCAGTGGAAATCACTTCAAATATTATGGCTCCTTGTCTGCCAACAGCCAGAGCCAGCCGGATTTGTGTCCGAAAAGTAAAGTTCGTGACAAATTTGGAGAGACTTTGTAGCTCATTTGTACGCCATGGCAGCCGCTTTGTTTGCCTTTTGCTGCATTGCATTTGGCCGTTGATTTTCTCATCAACATAACAAATGAGCAGCCAGTCAGCCGAACCTTCGTCTGCATCCTGGAAAATGTTGTCAAAGTCGTTTAAGGACGATGGCCGAATCTTAGTCTGAATAGAGGCGAATCTATCTGATTAAAAAAGAATTTAACCCTCTTAAGACACAGGAGGAAATGTCGTTTAAAATGTAAAAGAAGAATGTAAAACAAATAATTTATTGGAAAATTAGTATTATTATTATTATTAATTCACTTTAAAAACATAGATCTAGGGCTGAAATTACCTTATAGGAAATATTAAAAACTCATTTATTTCCTAAAATAAAATGGCTTTCATGTAATTATGTTATATGCCCTTTAGCGACAAATTTTAATGGCTAACCAAACTTAATCCATGGCTATTAATATATGTTCTCTTATATCAGTCATATTTATGTGTTGCCTAATTAATACGAATTGTTATAACATTGCCACCAGCCTGTACACAATGTCAATTAGGAAATCCAAAACCACAATGAAGGAAGTTTGGCTAATTAACAATAATGTAGGCCACAGCAACACAAGGCTACATCATGAGCAGAAGAATTCCTATTCAATATAATTTAATTGTACATTAAATTTCGCATTATCGTTAATACATAAAAATAATTGTTAGCAACCAAGCGGAAGCTTCAGTGGGTTAACCGAAGAAAACCAAATGGCATCAATGTGTCAGTAAACCATTTCAATTAGTCTCAATGCAAATGTGAAGCAGGCCACATGTGGAGTGCGACTGGCCAGGAATCAGCAATTTAATGTCGGTTAAAGCCGCAGACATTGGCATCAACATCAAGCAGCTGGGGGCCCGAAACCGAATCCGAGTCCGTAGTCCGCAGCCAGGAGCTAGGAGCCCCTGTAACGAGTGCCATGTGTACGCGTGTTGCTTCAGCAGACCGTAAGCTACGTGCCAGACGCTCCGCCGATTTCCCCCGAATTTTTCCACCCAGAGGAACCCCCTTGGAGCGACGGACATGTGCCGCCACCCCCTTGTACTTACATGGGCGGCATGCCAACAGCTGCGAATCGGTCGCTCGATTTCTTTGTGTGATTTGTTGGCCCACGGATGTTGGCAACATGTCCCACGAAAGGCAGACACGGCTCTTCCTTTTTTTTAGTCGCTTCCGAAATAGTTGGATTGGCCGTTTGCCATTTGCTATTTGCCATTTAATTCGCATTCGCCAGAATATCCACGTAATTGAATTCATTTCGCCGGCAGTTGGTGGAATTTGAAGCATTCGGCAACCAAGTTGTGGCTGAAATGGAAACATTATAAGAAAATTCCTCATTATAAGAAAGGCAATTTATTCATACTCGGTTTTCGATGCGACGTGACTTGAAATCATCAGCATCGAATGCGATCGAAGCGTTCGCACTTGTAAAAAACATTCAACACTTGAATGACAACATTCATGAGATGGCAATGTTTAAACACAGATTCTGCCAGTAAAAGATTTTTGAGATTTTATAACATTACAGATTTTTATTCGAGATTTTTATTTTAATTATAGTAATACATTCATAAACAATTTAGAACTCACTTAAGAGGTTCATCAAAACAGGCCTTGTTGGTCTAAAAAGCATACATTTTTAATTGGGAAACTTCCGCTCATATACATACCAAATACATTTTAAATTAAGGAAACCTATGTAAGCCATGTTTGAATTTGGAAGTTGTTGTACGTTTTTTTTCAGCTTGCAAACTTGTGGGCTGTCATTAAATAAAGTTTTCCATATTCCTTTCTCACATCGTGTTAGTGAAATATTCAGTGTTGTAACACAAAAATTGTTTGAACATTTTTTAAACAACATTTTGTGCCCGGTAGCAGTTAAAGTATTCAAGAACCTCGACATTGAAATTGTTTTACAAAATCCAGGACATTCTCTTTGAAGCTGGCTGGCATGCTTTTAAGACAATTTAATTCTGTTATTTAATGGTTCGACTATTGTTATTTGGAGGACTCTTTGTCTTGTCTTAAGTGCGTATTCAGCTTACTTTTGAGAATTTATATTCATTTATTATTTATAGCCACAATTCCATATTATTAAAATTCCTTAAATGGCAATTAAAGTAAAAAGAGGCGCTTTGTATTGTGGGTGATTTCCAAGAATCTCAAAATGAAATTCAACTCGTATTGTGTTTGCAAATATTTCTGTAAATAAGTCTTACATTAATTCAAATTTAATAGCATTATTTTTATTAGATAACAATGATAATTGTTTTGTGCAGCCTAGTATTCCTATTCAATTTTCAGGGGTATATAAAGCTTAGATAGAAAAAAAATTAGTTCCTAAAAGGGGAGAACAAACAATATTTTTATAATTACAATTTGATTGTATTTCAATAAAGTTCGCTTCACGAATTTTGCTCAGAAAAAAACTAAAACCAATCTTGGGTTTATATTTCTCTCGTGTTCATAATTTTTGTATTTTACTTTCAAAATGTATTTCGTTGTATATCCATGTATATATTTAGTTTTCGTTTTCGTTTCATGGTTGTAATTAAAGCATTAAATAATTATTACTGCCCGAACAGACACAATTCAGTCGCTAATTAGGAACTATGTAAGGTTGAAGAACTCTGCAGCCAGCGAAACCATTTTTAAACACAACTGACAGGATAATTATTGGTCGAACGGAGATAATTGAAATAATAAATGGAATAAATCAATTATTAAGACACACAATTCCCATTAAATATATGAAGCGTTATTCTAGTTTTTCAGCTAGGTATTAGCTCATCTAAATTTAAGTGGAAATTGCATTCGCTTAAATGGTCAGGGAATTGAAAAGCTAACAATTTAATTGAAAATGCAACTATAAACAATGTCCAGTCGTTGTCAATAGCAAAATGTTTTCCTTACTCACCGTCCGGACTCTGTACCCGATCTGGAGTCAGTGCTAATTAATAAACTTTACTCTATCCAGGAACTGAGAGCAACGAAGCAGTTGAAACTGTTGAAAGTTTTCCATTAAGTTGGCGTTGCCCTGCACGAGTGGTCCCAATTAATGGAATCTATGTAAATTGGCTTAATTTCAATTGACCAACTCGGTTCCATGGTAGTTTCAGCTCCACTGACGTCAACCTCTGCAGGAGCAGCTAGGAGCCGCGTCTGAGGAAACTCGCCCGGGGCACTGATGGTGTTAAATCCCAAACAAATTATCGCAGACACGTTTTGGTATGCAAACAAGATGCCACGAGGACTCACACACATCTGCTGGCAGGGCGATTAAAGTCTGATTCTGATACTGGTGAACTTTCAAGTGAATCCTGTTGCCCTAAGTGCCGCTTTAAGGACAATTACCCCGGGAATTCATCGAGGAACCCACTGGCGAAAGCAAACAAAATATAAGGCACTCAAAAAAATCATAATTATGTAATATATTAAAATGAAAAACAGTTTTTTTTTTAAGTTTTTAAAGCATAATAAACCTTTTTGAAGAAACAAGCAATGTGTTCTCGCTTATTAAGGAGTTCCTTAAAATCTTTTTAGCTTTTGCATAAATCCCTTCGAAAATTATTTAATTAAATGGAGCACTTTTTCTCTGAGTGCAGACCACTCTTAGGAAAGCAGTCGAATCCACAGCAGCAGATCCGGAGGCGGGACTTGGATGGGTTCATGCCCAACGCGCCATGTCCATGGTCAAGGCTGCGCGGTTTATTGTTTTGGCTACTGCAATTGAGCGGAATATTCCGAGTTATTTTTGGCTCTCGACTTGTGGCGCAGCTAATCTCGAGTTGTCTGCTTTCGGGGATTGCGACTCTTGTTTTGTTGGCTTCCACGACAGGAAAAAAAAAAAAACAAACAAACACGAGAAAAGCAGCAGAAAAAAGGATGGCGCTG
Organism: Drosophila tsacasi; assembly: GCA_018904565.1. NCBI lineage: Eukaryota > Metazoa > Arthropoda > Insecta > Diptera > Drosophilidae > Drosophila > Drosophila tsacasi. The sequence continues at coordinate 23,614 of JAEIHY010017284.1, read as the reverse complement.
CAAGTACTTCGAGTACATCGAGGCCATAAAGCAAACACTTTTAGTTTGTTGAACTGTGACCGGAGGTCGGGTCCTCAAATTTTGTTGTCAAAACTGCCAGTGCCAGCTGTTGGATGCTGCTAGGATTTTAAACTGCCTCCCCCGCAGTCCTGAACATTTGCCATTTTAATTTAGACCATTGTTCTGTGGTAAGGGACAGCTGCTGGATATATAATAGTGGCAAGGACAAGTGCTTTGCAACAATTAATATTTAATTAAAATTTTTGACATTTCAAGTACAAATCGGTTATGAACCACAAAAATCCAACTGAGCCGCTGTGCACACACGCACATCAAAAGTTACCAGAAAATAATATTCTTTTGGCGAAAGCAAGACTCAGAGCAAGAGCTCGGGCTAGAGTTGACCTCAGGACACACAATGGCAACAAAAGAATCAATTGGGTTCATCGAAACAGCCCGCCCCGGATTGTGGGGCCATCGCACAATAAATAAACACATAAGTCGCCCATGAAGAGTGTCCTTTGGATCGTGTGTTTACACAACTTTAATTGGAGGACCCCGAAACAAGGATGCTCTAGTTGCTAGATGCTGTGTTGTTCCATAGTTGCTCTCTCGACCGCATTTTTCTGTAAATTTTTAATTGAACGTCAGCTGAAGCGATTTTGCTTAGTTTAAATTGCTGGCATATGTAACTACAGAGGCAAAAGTTTTAAACAATAGAAAAGGGGATACACTGCGGAAATCAACAATAAAAAGTTAAATGCAACTTACTTGTTTCCTTACTTCACAAAATGCCTGTAAGTTTGATATAAGGAATTTATATATTTAAGAAAACAGTTTCCCCATTGTTAATTAATATATTTCTTTATTTTGCCAACGTAAAATCCTTAACTGGCTACTTAATTATAGCTTAACTAACATTGATTTGAATAGTGAATCTTCTTTATTTTATTCATTTTTATTCTTTATTCTATATTTTAATGAGTGCTCACCTTTAGCAACTCTATTTAGTTTAGTAATAAATAAATATACTTTTTTCAGTGGCTGCGTGTTTGTGATCCTGGGTTGAACTCGGTGATGGGTTCAAAGCAAGCTGGCTCCGCTTTTGTCCGGCTCTTTGCTGGCTCGTTAGGTGCAGACAAGGACCCGCAGAGAATGACCAGGCGGCATGCATGTGAGGGCTTTAAAGTTTCCACATGGACATGGATATGGCCACTGTGCGTCCAAGTGTCCGAGTTATTTGTTGTTTCTGTGCCAAAAAAATGAATTCGCCGCTTTGAAAAGTGAAAGTTTGTCGCTCATAAAGTGGAAGAGTAATCTGAAATGTCTGTGCGTAATGACCGGGACAATATGCGAAGGTTTGGCTACTGGACACTGGACCTATTAAAGTTCGAGTCGGGCTATGGAAAAAAATTCGGAGAACCCTCCAGCTTCCATCTTCCATCTTCCATCTTCCATCTTCATCTCCGTCAGGGAGCTTTGTGCTAGCTGAGTTGGCCGTTAAACTGGTTGTCTAGACCGTAAGTAAATTTATGGTTCTGATTAATATCTTTATTGTGTCAGATTATGATTGACTAGGCGGCAGGCCGCACGATTTATTGATGGCGGCCATCCGCTCCTCCAGTATCTTGAGTCGAGCTACTCACAAAAGAATCTGCATCGAAGGCGATGATGAATGCTCAAGGAGGAGGGCGCTCTCAAGGGCAAGCCACTCTTTTGTTGGCAGTTCCCGGCAACAGGGCGTATGGAATTACATGGGCCGTGGCTAAGCGCCGTTCAATGCGTAAATATGCATTTGATATATGAGTCCCAAGCCACCACCTACCTTAATCTCTCCCAGCCACACCCACGCTCGATAATGTCAGGTGAAGAGGCGACAATTTAGCCCTGAATTTTCGAGACTTGACTCCACTTGAACTTATTTCCCTGCTCTCAAATAGCCATTAATAATTCCGTTTGGCCATAAAGTGAGACGTTACGGCAGAGGCCATAACTCGTAAAGTTTGTCCCAGTTTTGAATTGATTTATTTTAAGATTCTAATCCCACTTTGCCCCTATTCACTCCACGTGCCAATTCACCACAGGATAAGCCCATTCTTGCAACTCCTGGCACATTCGTTTTAATACGAACTTCCTTTACTGTAAAGCCGCCTTGACTAATGGACCTCCGGCACTTGGCCAGGTGCAGACTGAAGTGGCCTGGCTGGCAGGTGCAAATGCAGCCCGGAGAATTGATTTACACTCCAAGGAAATATAGGACTATATGAAAATATTGGTATAATAAATATATATTAATTAGGATCTTAACATATGATGACTCTTTTAATGCATTTTAAATACATGAATCAAAATAGAAAATAGTGTTGAAAATGTATTTAAGCTTGCTGTCTTGTTTTAGTCCTACCTCTTGTATTTCCTTTTTCCAATTTCTTTAATAGCATTCTCTCCTTTTAGGGCCAAATGTCTGCCAGTGCACCTGACAACAGAATGCCTGACAATCGTCAGGTAAGAAGTTGCAAAAGAAAGCACCGATAGCTGGAAAAAGAACTCTTCCTGGCTAAACTGAGAGGCAGCAGCCTGTGTCTCCTTTTTTCGATATTCCCTTTCTTAAATCCCCTTCCCACTTCTCCCTCTCATGCTGGAATGCAGATGAAGGTGAATGTTCCTGGCTTGCATTGTTGGAAAATAAAAAGGCTGAAAGGATTTTGCTGTAATGCTGGCAACATTCTTTATTTATTCACATTATTTACTGGTAGCTCAACACTTAACACTTAATTTATGGCGGCGATGTGGTTGCCATCGCAAATTCTGGGGCGTGGCATTTCGTCAGAACGGAGACGAGGACGAGGACACTTTGTTGCCTCATTAGCCCGGCTTTATGCTCCGCATAAATCGTCTGGACTTGGCTATATTTTTATGGCATAAATTTGCATGCAAATCGCACGGCATTCTCGAGCTTTTTTACAGATCAAAAGATCGGCTTTATTGCGCTAACTAAACAACGTCTAACTAAGCGAAGCCCATCATTGGGATTTGGGTGAGCCATAGGACATTCCCTCTCCAGCTGAGTCCTCGGTTTTCTGCCTCCTCTTGCGCCAGGGGAACTTGCGGGAGCTGCGACCTGCCACGGAGCCCGACTGATTGGTCTCCGGATCCGGCAGACTATGACTGCCACAAAATGGTGCCGGAACAGTTGTTCCTGTAGCCTCGTCCCTACGACTTATGACCCTAGATAGCTTCAGACGTGTGGCAGGCAGACCGAGCTCCGATGGGTCAGTAATCTGCGGCGAAGGTGTCACCAGAAGGGCCCCACTCTTGGTGGCCAGCAGGGCCCGCTTGGCTCTGCCTGAGGCATAGTGTCTGTCCACCACCTCACCCTCCAGCAGGGAGTTAGCATCGCCCACCGAAGACAGCTGCGAGACCTGGGCCTGCAGCATGCGGTGGGGCACCGCCGATCCCGGACCGGGGCCGAAGAATTCCTGTTTCCGAAGTCGCCGGCCACCACCCACACCATTGCCCGCTCCCAGGCCGGTGCTGTTGATCGTTGTTGTTGTGGTGGTGGTGCGAATGCTGTCCTGCAGGGACAATTGGTGGCTGGCGTCCCGGCAGCGAAACTGCACCACCCGATAGGATCCGTAGGGCTCCAGGGCATTGTTGTTCACACTGCAGCTGGCCGGCTGAAGGCGCATCGATCCGTTCTGCCGGAGCAGAGCACTGTAGTTGTGCTGGTGGTGCTGGCTCTGCTGGTGGTGGTGGTTCCTGGCCAGACCAAACTGCCTAGTTAGGGTGATCTGCGGGGGATAGGTTAAAAAAGGTTTAGGGATGATGCCAAAAATTAAATATTCGAGATATTGCAAGGGCTTAAGTACTGTATTTTATATATTTAATCCAGGCTTACCTTGAAGGCCTCGCGGAACTTGTGGCTCATGATGTTGTACAGCAGCGGGTTAATGCAGGTGGAGAGGAAGTAGAGCACACCAGAGGCGTAGTCTAATATCCGGAAGTAATCGTTGAAGGCGTCCCGGCTGATGCCTATATTAATCAGCGACAGGCCATAGACGGCCATCAGGCGCTGGGCATGAAAGGGAGCCCAGCAGAGGAAGAAGGCGACGGCTACAGCTACTGCAAATAGGGGCAAGAATAAGGGACGCATTAAGTACGCTGGAAAAATCGTTACCAGGTGGGTTTTAAAACTAGTTAGGGGACAATTAAACCCTTCTCATAAGTGCTTTTTCACAAGTTTCTGGGCTTCAAAGCAACTCTCAAGGTTGCCTTTAAAAGGCAATCAATTCGTTTTTGTAAAACAAATTAAATGCCAGTACTGAATTTCAGCTGAATTTCAACATTTGTTTAATTTAATGGCTTTAAGTTGAATCTGACTTTCAATTTCGTTCAGCAGAATAAGTGGCATACTGCAGCTTTAGGCTGTGGCTTTCCAAGAAAGCCAACCTCAAATTTCAGGTCGTAAACTAACCTGTAATGATGAATATTCCTGTGAATCTTGTCATATTTTATATTTGTACACTGGAAACAGGTTCTCCTAACTTAAATAATTTGCTACCAACTACTAGTACCAACGGAAATAGTAAAATAATATAATTTAATTTTAAATTATTTTATATTAATTTAATTTTAATATTTACTACAAAACATTTGTGATAATTTAAAATTGGGGAGCCAAAATTTGTATACTGTTGCATTTTCCTTTACTGCTTTTGACTAAAATAATATTTCTTAAGATTTTACTTACTGAAAATAATGTTAATCTTTTTAATATTTAAATTTGTATGAACAGGAAAATCAAATATAAATTCAAGTTACACTTAAAAGTTTACTAGTTTTACTTAAAAGGGAAATTTAACTTTTTTCACATAGTGTATTTAATAGAAACTTCCTACGCATCGTCAAGCCAATTATTGGAGTGCCAGCAGCACTCCACTCCACTCTTGCCCCTTCCCAATGGCCAACCCTTGGTGCCCTTGATTACTTTGAGGTGTCAGGTGGCTTCACCTTTGCCGCATTCGCCGGGTGGCCATTTAAGAGCTTTCCGCACACTCGGATTTGATGCTTGCGAAAAATTAACGACACCGCGCAGGGGATAAAAAAGAAAACCTACATACATGACGCAAGTGCAAATGGAAATTACCAGGGAAATTACTGGCGGGACAGGGAACGAATGACGAATCTCGTGTTTGATGTCGCCAACGCAAATACGCTGACAGTAATTTTCAATTTAAGACTTTCGGCGGAAAAGTTTTGACAGGCGGGGGCGGGTTCATGGCTTGCTGTCTTTAATCAATCAAGCCGCCAACACAGCGCAACTCACCTACCCAACATTCTGATGACGCGGCCCTGGGCATTGAGCCCGCGGTTGGCATCGTATGTCCTCCGCGGCAGGGACTGGAGCAGCCGGCTCCTCTTCAGCTTCACGCCGATCAGGACGTAGAGCACGCAGATTGCCGTCATCGGTCCGCCGAAGAATATGAATCCGGAGACTGCGAATACGTGGGCATAAAAGTCGTTCTCCATCTGCGGGCGATAAGGGACAATATAGAGAGGGATATTAAGTGACGAGTGTTTTCAGCCGTTTCCCTTTGGTCCACCCACCGTGCAGGAGTATCCGCCGTTTTGATAGACCACCGAAAATTGCACGGCCTGGGGCAGCGCCAGCAGGAAGGCCGTCAGCCAAATGGCAAATATAAATTTAATGGCCCGCGACAATTTTGACATGGTGTGCTGCCTATAAATGACAGAAAGATTACGCTACATTATATGTTAAATATTAAGGGGGATTTTATGTAAATGCTTCCGCTTTAATGTGGGTAGATGTGACGCGGCAAAAAGAACTGCGAAGGCGGTTAAACACTCTTCGAAGTTAGACCATTGCATCAGCCATTTTAAGAAACAGAATTCAACATAAATATTTAATGTAAACAGGTAAAAAAACACATAAAAACAAAGAGACATTGAAAATATATTTGGTACACTGACTATACAAAATAAAACATAATTTAAAACTAATTTCACAAATAGCTTTCAAACTGGAGTATACATTTTTGGAAGGGAAATTAATGCTTGAACTGCATGGTAGTTCTACTAATAATAAACACAAATGTGTGTTTCAAATATTGTGGTTTGGGTTTCCTCATTCCAGTTTTATACTCTTGCAGGGTATCATAATTTTAGTCCGAAGTGTGTAAAGAAGTAAAGGAGTCATTTTCGACCCCATACATCATATGTATATTTTCTTGATCAGCATGAACAGCTGAGTTGATTTAACCATTTCTAAAAGAAACGAAATTGTACTCAATTTCTTCAACATTTTTAAGGGGTTGCATCATTCAAATTAAACCAATTTAATTACAAAAAATTGGGCCTTCTGTATGCAGATTTTGAAATCAAATAAAAAATGGCACAGAACAGCTCTTCGAATTAACAATTATTAATTTTTGGCCAAGTTATGAAAGGTTAAACAATAAATTGTAAACTGCAAGGGTATACAAACTTCGGCTTTCCGAATGTAGCTTCCCTTCTAGAAGTCTAGTGCAAACAACTAAAAGAGACACATTTAAATGGTTAAAGTTAAAGTTAATTTATTTTATATGCAAAAACTTTTGGGCTCGTTTAAAGCCGTCTTAGACATCCTAGGACATTTATATTTAAACTGAAAATTCGTAGAAAGTAAAACTTTGTGGCTTAACTTCTCAATTAGGTTAGGAATGCCTTATTTAAGGCAACCCACCCTTTTATGTCTGGTTATTCCTTAGGACATTCTCCAAGTGATTATATTCATTTATTCTGTGAATTGTAAGTATGTGAACGATGTATAATGTAAGTAGGAAACGCGAATTGTACTTAAAAAAAGAATAACAGAATGTTGTTTTTACATACAAATGGCATTTTGTTTTCAAGAGTCTAAGCGGCAAAGGAAATTTAATACAATGATGGCTGGAACGCAATACTCGAGAATCTTGAATGCTATTCCGACATACATATTTGCTTCGGGAAGAATTTGTATTTTTAGACTGCAAAACGAACAAGTTGAATAATGTAAACAATGAAGGAGAGGACTTGTCATGGGTCATTTGTTATGTATCTTTGATATTAAATAGTGAAAACATTACCAGAATGTCATGCAAAGTGTATAAAGAATGCATGTGCACACTAATAACCTTCGTTACTTTGAATGTGTTGATGCAATTTATTGCCAAAACTTGCCAAGTTAATTTCATAGTTCATAATGAATATGGCTGACTATTAATTAGTGTCAATAAATAATAGGAATTTTGGCTTATTATTTGGCTATCTGAAAATTACATATATATTTTTTTGTCTAGTTTGATTCTGGTTATCATTCCACAAACTGACACTGTCTAATTATGAATAATTATTGGGCCTATCATTTGTGTCGTATCCAGGTTGATTCATATCAGGTTTTATTTATCTATTTATGGTTGTGGCCCTAAATAAGCATATTTCCCTTCTGTTAATGAAGTTGACAGCATAAATACTCCGTATTTATAATTAATTATTACAATAAATACAGGATTTACATTTCAAATTATTTTCTATGACAAACTCACCGGAAGGGATGACAGATGGCTATGTAACGCTCCACAGTGAAGGCTGTGATCGTAAGGACCGTTGCATTGGCGGCCATTTCCGATAGGACACTGCCCATGATGCATATGGCGTCCGTAAAGGGATACATGTCCGGATACCAGAGATTGTACAGTTCCTGCGGAATGCCTGCGCGAGATTTTTCACATTACGCATACGTCGCGTTGCCCCATCGATGCTAAACTCACCTGAGACCAAGAGTATCAGATCCGACACAGCCAGATTGAACAGATAGAAGTTGGTCGCCGTGTGCATGAAGTTATTCCGCGAAATCACAATGCAGGTTATCAGATTCCCCAGCACGCCGGCCACAAAGATGAGGGCGTAGCAGACGGTAAAGGCTGTTCGCAGGGTCAGGGATTCGTCACCCGGGGAATCCGCGGCCATTGTGCTGGCATTCGTGCCATTCGCCGAGCCCAGCAGATTTGAGAGATTCTCGGTCGTTATGTTCAGCAGATGGGCGACATGTGTTAGGAATTTGTCATTCTTCAGCAGCAGCAGCTCGGGGCTCTCGCTCTCGGCGGTATTCGGCAGGGATTCGGTGGCGGTGATTCCCTGATTGAGACTGGGCGACACATGGGCCATGAATGATTGATTGAGGCCATCATCGTTGCTGTCGTTGGCGTTGGCGATGGCGATGGCGACGCCCTGCAACATACTAGCTGCCGTCGATTAATTGCGGAGTCCCACTCGGGCCCCTCCCAGAAAGGAATCGGTGGCCTACAGCCCCACTACTCCTCTCCTATCAATGCGTTATTAATACTGTCTGGCGTATCCTTCGCGGCTGCGGTGCCACATGGCCGATAAGCAGTCGACGACAGGCCCAAAAATTGCGCACTCGCCTGTAAAGCAAACAACATTGAAAGTCATTAGACTAAGGGGATGAATTTAAATTGAATCCCCGCCCGCCCGGCTGGCATAAACATTGCTTAGGGACGGCATCAGGTGGCCGGGCGGGTCTCGACCAGGAAACTGCGTTTTAGTCCCGAAAAAAGAGACAATAAAGCACTTGACTACATCCACTTGTCGCATGCCTCTTGGCTCTATTAGTGGCACATCTGGTGGTTTCCAAGGAGAAAATATCTATTTATTACATCTTAAAAGAACAATAAAATAGTCTTACTTGAAGTCACTCTAAATCGTCATTTTAAGATACAAATTTAATATGTTTTTGGTTCGGACTGAACAAATGCCAAATGAAATTAATTATATAAAATTTAAATTGTAGCACCTTGTGCTATTCCCAATTTCAAACCTTCAAATAAACTTCTGAGTGATAATTACAGGTTCTTCCTCCCACATTTTATATAAATGTATAAACCATTAATATAAATATTTTCTCTATGTGTTCCACTTGTCACTTGGCTCTATTAATAGTAAACATCTTGGACTTTCGCAATACAGATTGCTGGCAATCAATACAAATATAGTTGCGGATGAGAAAGTTTTTCTATTTGCCCGGACTTAGCCAGGATGATGAGTGAACTCGAACCTGATTGCATGTGTGGGAAACTTTTTTGGGCCTGGCAAAAGGGAAAACTTTTACCCAACCAACTTGAGTGCTATTAAGAGGTTGGCCCATTAGGGAACCCGGAACATGCGGGACTTTAAAAATGCCTGCGAAATGTGTAACTTGGGCTAATATTTCACTCATTATGCAGCCAACACGTTCAGCCTGCTGCCAAGAGCCAAATTTCTTGGGTTAGAAGTCAAAGGCCAAGGAAGGGAGCAGCGTGTCGCTGTTAATGTCAAGTTGGATTATTGGCTTGTAGCCAGATTTCTGGTTGATGCGTCTAATTAATTATGTTTCCTGTTCGTTAAGCGTTCTTCCTGCCATGAGAAACTTGGCAAAAAGCGTTTAAAAAAAATAGAAGCCCTGAAAAGTATGCTACGCAGGTGTAATACCCACAATTCCTTCGGGAGAAGTTCTGGGCCTCCCGATGACACTCTATTGACGCAAGCTAATTGGAAAAATAATTGAATTGACCGCTCAGGTGTGAAAGTTGATTTAGATACCACATTTGATTCGGCAAAATACAGTGTAGGTTGTGTCCAGAGGCTGGCAAGTCTGAAGTCACAGATCGCAATTGTATAATCCAATCAGTCAGGACGACCATATTATGGTTGGCAATTCAATTCCATTTTCATTCGGCAAAGCTGGTAAAGTTCCTACCGCAATCTAGTTGCAGGTGCCCACGTGACACAGCGATAACAATAGCGTGCTTTAACATTTTTTAATTAAAATTTGCGGTTCCCCTAAGCAATTTAGAAAAAAACGAGAGTCTGGAGATTCTGGGAATCGAAATAATTTGGTCCTGAGTAAATTTTCAGGCACCCAGCTCTCATATTCGTCTTGAATGTTGATTCTTACCAAGGCTAGATTAAATAACAAAAGTCGCGCTGCTATTTTTATTTACTTTTGTTCGCTGTATTGTGTGTCGTATCCTCATTCGTGTCTGAGTGTCACACTAGGTGTGTAACTCCTTTTCACCTTTTCACTTTCTTTTATTGTCACGGGACGTGTAAGGACTTCCGTGCATGTTTTTTAACCCTTTTTTGTTAACCCGGAATCACTGAACGGAAAATTAGTTTTGCACTTTGTAGGACATTTCATTGGACATATTTAATCAGTTGCAATTCTCTGGCGATTTCAGATATTTTATTTTTAGATTTAAGTTACACTTTTTAATGGTTCCATTTCCTTTTATTTTTGTATGAGCCTTTATGTAAGTATTTTAATTTAAAACGGGTTCAACTTTTTAATCACTAAGCATACCATCTAGGATGACCTATATGTAATTTAATTGTAGATTTAAGCTTGATTTATTGGTTTTCACCTGTATTTAAATACTGTGATTAACTACGAAGTGAATTTTAAATTCTGTTTAAATATTTTTTATTTTATTTTCTTTAACGGACTTTCTGTTTGAAATTGAAATTCTTGTGGCCACGGATTTATCCAGGCTCGCACGCGTCCGGAGTGGAGCGAAGTCGGTGACAGACTGAGTTGCCTTGCGGCAATCGTGGCAGACGTTGGATGGCTCCTGTTAACTGAATGTTAGCCAGCAGCTGCTCTTGGCCTTTTCGCTCTCCCTGTTGGCCCGTCTCTCTCCTCCTCTATATTAGAGTGTATGTGTAAGGCAAACATTTGGGTTTAATTTCATTCATAAATTCATGCACTTCACCTTGACTGTGGAAACCTAGCGTCTTTGTAAGTTATGTCTTACTCGGCGGATGAGTAATGTCACAGGCAGCTGGTTAGAGAGCGTGGCCGTAGATGGCAGTCGAACCAATTGAACGGCAGCTAATTGAAATTGCAAATAGCCCAAAGCACTAGCACTTACTTTTAATATTTATTGTTGAAGGCGCCCCTCGACTCTTGGGTGAATTGAACACGCGTTTTTCCTCGATCCTAGGTATGAGAAATCAAAGCCGTCTTGACATCGTAAAGTCGTGGAATAAATGTGTTTGTTTTGCAGGCCATGAGCCATTGCCTGGACCTGCTCTTGCCACCCTTCCTCCTTGAAGCCCTCAGCGAAACCGCATATTAATGTCGGCCCTCGTCCGCAGATTTGTGGATTTGTTTTCATTATCCTGCCTCGGGGCTGGCATTCAATTGAAGCGGCCTGGCTTTAAGAGTGAAGAGTGAGAAGCGGAGTGGAGCAGTTTTGAGTCCAATTTGGCACGGTTGTCTGGTCGCGGTAAATATGCACAGTTGCTGGAGCGTGACCACAATCCGGGGGTATTTGGGGCTCGCTTAAGAGCCTTAGGCTATTAGGGAAACGCCAGCGGGTAGCGAAGAAATTTCCCACAAATTCTTCTTACACGAGTAGCCGCCGAGCGAATTAAGCCGCTCGAGTTGTGTTTTTCTTTTTCGGATTCTCTCACTTGGTCATTACGAAATCTTACAAATGGATATAGAGGATAATTTCCTGCATTTTGTTACATGTTTTAAGATTAAGCAAGCTTATATTTTTATATTTATTAAAGAAGAGTAATAAGAGATTAAAAAGTGTGTTCTAAATCATCAAAACATATGTATAACTAGTCCAATTAAATCAATTAAATTTAATTAAAAGACTCTACTAGTTTACATGTTATTGTTATATTTTTATTCAACTGAACTCTGCTTTCCTAATAGTAATGAATTATTAATCTGATACAACCCAAGTTCTCAAATATATATATAAAATTTTCAACATAATTAAGCATCAAGTCTGTGTATTCATAATTTTTACAACATACATTTACCCATTTTTCCTGGATATTCTTATCCCTTAACCAATATGTTACAAACTGTATAAATAATAATTGTTTAATATAATAAACTTACCTATTTAAAGGTTACTAATAAATATTCCCTCTCTCATCGTAGTGTACGTTCCAAACCACATCAAATAACATATTTCCGACTTCCGCACACTTTGATCCCGGCGTAAATGCGATTAAACGCGCGTTAAATTAATGCGCCCCAAAATAATCATTGTCCGCAATCTGTAAGTCGATTCCCTGGGTTATTCATGAACTGAACTCGCCGACGAGAGTACATAATGAAAGCCAATCAATATATTGGCGCTTCACCTACTGACCTTTGTCCGTTGCGTATACGCAACGTTGGCCCACCACGCAGTTAGTGCGGTGGTTGTGTCTGTGATTTGGAACAATTCAATTGGCCAGTAGATGATGCTGATTAGCATAATGCCTTCTGACACACATGTGGACCGCCGACCGAGAGACAAAAGATGCCCGGGGAGCCTAATCGAAAAGGGTCGACCGCAGACTCGAGGGCACAGCAGTTGGTCGTGGTTCTCAGGATCTGTGTCTGATTTACGACTGCAATGAGGGGGAACGACAATGATAATGTCCTGGCCGCAACCAGAGCTCGTGATTAGCTCTCTCGCCGCTCGTGATGAACGATGCCGAAATGAGGGCTCTGCAATTGGGGGGCTTAAGGCACTTTTGAATGCGTCACGTTATTCGAGATGCGACTAATTAAATGCAATTAAACTAAACGAGAGTCCTTGGCCTCTGGCTGCCTCAAGAACCCCGAGCATTGAACTGGGACTGAAGCAGGGACGAATGTATCACTTTACATACTATACACTCGACACTCGATTCGCTGGAGCCCACGCACTTGGCTCAACTCGATTTGAAGTCGCATTACTCATACAACCCGTTGGCCGTTGGAGTTTATGGGAAGTGCGCTACATTTTCATGTTCGAAATTGGGCATCTTGACCGACGATGGCATGCCGTTGAGGGCAATTGCCGGGCTTTTAACCAAATGAAGCCCGGCGAGCACGCACACCTCTTTCGCTCTGGCCTTCGTTTCTCTTTTTATTCTTTTTTTAGGGAATTCAATTATTTGAAAGGCTCTGCAGTGCATGTGGCACTATGGCTTCGCCGCCAATCGAAGGTCACAATTAGCCACGAGCTCTGAAATTTTGTCAACGACTTGTTGAGCGCGTGCGAGAGTTCAATAAATTGAGGTCGCTAAGTAAGGAATGGATAATGTTTGCAGTTAAATGGAAATACTCTATAACCAAGTTGGGAATTTTTTAGTATTGCTGTGCTTTTTATAGATTTTTTAGATGTATCTACGAGAAATCCAATACTTTATGGTATTCAGAACGGATCATAAAGTATATTGTTTCTTTTGTGGAATATAAAATAATATTTATGAGGTTAGGGTCTAAAGAACACCAAAGGAGCAATATTCTAAAAAGTATAAAAGTTTGAATTATTAACCATTTCCCTTCGATTGATTTTTGTATGTAAACAATCATAAAAAAGTACTTTTCTAAAAAAAGAATACCAAGCTGCTGGGATTTTATTTTACAAAACTTTGTGCAGGATTCTTTAAATTTTAAAATTGATTAATGATGTTTAAACAATATTAAAATGAAATGTGGTTTTAAGCTGAAGAAATCCCAGCTAAGGGCAGTGTAAGCCCCTTTCCATATGTATTAATTCCATTAATATGAAAAACCCACTAGACATTCTAGAGGGAAAACCGTAACTATCTTGTTCGACCAGGCAGTTTTCATCTCTTATTTCTATAAGCACCCCGACTCAAATATCATATTTGGTGTACTTAGGTGGAAGTTAGGGAAAGCGGCGAGCGGCAACGAGTTGGTCGAACTGCAAATGACTTTCGGCTTCTGACCCTCTCCGCGTGCAATAAAAGTAAATGAATTGGAAACTTGCACAAAATTCAGGCAAACTGCTGACGAAGATGCCGCCGTCGCCTGATGACAGAGTCCTGAAAAAAAAACTTCAAAATGCCAAACAAGAGCTCGACTCAACTCAACTCAAAAGACGCCCGCTGAATCTGATGTCATGCACAATGTTCATAAAGAGCAAAGCAAACGAAATTCTGGGGCCGAATTTCACCCGATTTCCCTCGCTTTCCATCTCCATTTCCCTCTCCCTATCCGTCTCCACTTCCCACTCGCTTTGGCCTTTTGCCGGCTTTCGTCAACAATTGGCAGCCAAAGTTTTGACTGCGAATGCCTTTGCAGCACGTGCTGCGTATTTGCCCTGCCCTCGAATCCATGAGATACTCGTACTCGCACTCCGTAGAGATTAAAGAGATGGGAAATCGAGAAGGACCTCCGCTTACAAAGGACCTTGTTTTCCATCCCTCCGACATTCGTTTGTTTGTTTAGGACTTTGTTTTGATTAAGTGTCAAAAAATTGTTTCGTATTATTTGCATAAAAATTGAGAAATTGAAGGCGTGCAGTGTGCTTTATTTGTTTCCGAGCAACGCATAAAAATAGATACTAGCACATTTGTTTGCTCTTAATATCGCACTTGCACTAGCCTCCGGGGCGCTAAAGCGTACATTTTATGAGCCGCAAAGCTCTGATAGATTTGCCCGCACATGGCCATAAAAGTGAGGCCCCGAGGGACTAATAAAATCTCCCTTTGACTGATCATAAAACTCGGCATCATATCCAATTTCCCCGTTTGATGGCTGAAGCGTAGCGGAGGGCAAAGTGTTTCGTACAAATTAATTTTGAACAATTTAACTATTCTCAGTGCAGCGCTCTAGGGAAAAAAAAGGCTTTACAGAAACGGCTTGAAAGGTGTGCAAGTATGGAATATATATTGGACATGTAAAATGAATTAATTTGCAAGTATGGAATATATATTGGACATGTAAAATGAATTAATTTTGTCGTACTCTGTTTACAGAGTTGATGGTAGTAAAGGATATGGCTTAAAAGAAGTGCAAATAAATAAAGTCAGTTCTTTAAATAGTTAAAATCAACAACAGTAAAAATCAAGTATTTATCAATCAATTACATTTATTAAATGTTTATATTGTTAAATAATTTCATTTGCTTTTATATTTACTCTATTTGTTGTAAAAAGCTTTTTAATTTGAGTTAAAGGCTTGCATGTTTATTAACAGATAAAGTTTTTATAAAATTCATTTATGTTCATAAAATTTCCCCTTTCAAAATGTATTCGTTAATGCCGCTGAGTATTTTAAAAAAGGAATAGAAAAAGACTTTTGAATTTTATTTTGAGTAGACCACGCTGAAAGGCTATTTTGTGTTTTTTGTTATCGCAACTAGATTAAATACACTGTAGCTGCAACAAAATACATTGAGGTCAACTGTGGCCCACTGAAACTAATAAAAAATATTTGTGGCAATAGCTAAGAGAATTTTAATTGAAAACCCAATTTTATTGTGGCATTTTTACTCGAAGAGAGCTTTTCATTTGATGGCCACTAAGGGTCCCTTTAACTTTCCACTTTCCCTTCTTAGAAGTCCTTGGCTTGAATTGATTGCGGCTGTGGGCTTAGCGGATTAAGTGGGCACGAAGGTCGCACTTTTGCATTGTCCTTTCGCTGTGTTAACATAATAATCAAACAATTTGCCGCCCTGGCCCAAATTAATATGCCACTAAATAAGATAAAGTGCATGGTGCTCCAATATTATTTGCATTTTTATTACCCCTTGCCGTCGCCGTCGACAGGGAAAGCCAGACAGCCCTCCAAAGCGACGGAAAACCCGAAAATCAAGGGCGCCGTCGCAGAGAGCCGTAAAGCAACCGGTAGTTGTGCGTCGACTGCGACGCTGGCGCTTCTGTTGCGTCGCTGTTAGCAGCGGTTTGTTGCCAAGACTTTTTGGCCAAAATAACCCAATCAGTCAGTCGGATGCTGCGGCCAAATGCTGTAGCCGCCGCCGTCGTTGTCGAGTCGCAAAAAACGAAATAACGAGAAAAACACATCGATTTACACGTAGTTCGCAGTCATATCTCGGATTTCGTTTCCCAGAAGTATCCTCTATAAAGACGAATTAATCAGTGCCATACGCAAATAGTTAGCGTCATTAATTTCGCGTGCGAATTGAGTAAAAACTCCGACGTCTTGGTGTCATTAATCAACGTTTAGCACATGGTAAAAACTGATTAGCCATAATGCAATTAACACTAGGGAAAGTGTGTGTGAAAGAAGGGGGTGCAATGCCCGCAGAGAAAGGGAACAAAAAATAAAGAACAACAGTGACAAAATCAAAACAGTTCAAAGCAATAAAAAATAAATGCATTCGCCAAAATGTGGCAGGCATCGTTTGATAAATTTAAATTAAACGTGTTTTAAATGCACAAGCGACCGAAAATATAATTAATTGAAAAACCCCGAAACAGGAGCGCCGCTGAAACAGTTGTGAACAAGTTGTGAATAAATAAAAATGATACATTAAGATTGAAAGATTGTGATTTGCCAGCGAGAAACATTGACCCCAAGAAAGACACTAATGACCGTGCCACCCATTAGACCAAAGTAGTGCAAAAACCATAATATTTAGAGTCATAGGCAAAGCAAAGTCAAGCTGAAAAAAGCAGATACAAATTTATATACAAAAATATCAGAAATATGAATAAACAATATACGAACTCACACTTTATGGGCATGGGCGGTGCATAATTTCGGTGGGATGCTGCTACACGGCCGATCATCAGACACCCGATAGCGTACATCGCACATCGGACACCGAAACGAAAACAGAATCAGAAAAATGAAAAAATGAAAACCTGTTTGATTGAATATACAATATAATAAAACCAAATTCGACAGCATTCTTTGGCCGTGCATATATTGTAGAAACTTTTTATGATAATGATAATGAAAACGGCCAAAAACGGTCAACAGCGGTCAGCAGCGGCAAAAGCAACAACCACAAAGGGAACTTTGGCCAGAGAAGCACAATAATAGCAGTTGAAAACGCTCCTCATGAATGGCATAAACTATGTTAATGTTATTAAGTCACCCGGTGTCCATTAGGACTACACCACCTGCCCCCCATTCTCCGGCATCTGGAGGAGCAGGAGACGAAGAAGTAGGAAGTGACCTTGAGGGGCGCGTTTAATTTGTTTGCCCCACAGCTGGCTTTCGGCGGCATTTTGGGAGGCCCGGCAGCAACGTCCTTAAATTCATCTCGTGTACACAAATATTTTGACTAAATGCCACTTAGCAATTCAAATTAATTTTCAGCCTCAGCATCCACTTGCCCTGAGCCCGGACTTTCGCCTAGGACACGCCTGACTGCCGTCTGCCAGCTTCTCAGGATGCCAGGTAAACAGGACACAAACACACTCTTAGACAGGCAAACTGGGGTGGACCTTAACATTGTTTACTGTATATATATTGAGTTTACAACAATTTTAAATTAATTATATATCGTGAATACTTGGAAACTCCGTCTAAATAGGTAAAGAATAAAAACTTTTTGCCAGAGCCTCTTATAATTCTAATACAATTTTTATCTTTCAAGCTGTGATATTACATCCATCAGTCTCTATTGTATATAGAATTTATAAAGCTTATAACTGACAGCCCAAGGGTTAGACAACGCATGCTCACATAATTTAAAAATATGGCTAGGTTTATTTAGCTCAGGTCTTGGCGTTATAAAATATATTATTTCCTTTTAAGATTGCAGTTAAAGATGTTTTTGAATTTTTGTACTTAAGCGAACCGCAAACACAAATAAAGCAAATGCTGTGACATTTAGAAAATAAACTTTATGGAGTTCTGTCCCCGAACTGGAATTCCTAAAGATTTCATTGCAACTTTATTAGGCAAATTTTATTCAAAAGTCAAGTTTCCAAAAGAATAATGTTCTAATTAAACAGACTATTTCAAAACATTAAATAAACGTGCAACGACTTTGTTTTGTATATTAATTTTCACATTTTTGGCTTAAAAAAATATGTAATAAGTTTCCTAGACTTATAACAAGGAAAGAAAGAAGATGTAGAAAATTTTAAAATTAATAAATGCCAAACTAAGTATTGCTTATGTCGGTGTCTTGTTAATATACAAAGTAATAAGAAAACACATAGTTTGTTTCGTAACTTAAAACTCATTAAATTTGTTCATAGAACCCAAACCGAGGTCCACCCCATTGCACACCTTCTGACACACAAGTTAATCCCAAACTCATGACAACAGGTCGTGAGTGGAGTGGCGCGGGCCTAAGTCGGAATTGATGAGCCCCTCCCCGTTGGGGGCATTATGAAAACATTATTGGCGAAGCGAGCATAGATTGAAAAGACATAAGCAGGAGTCGAAAATTCAAGGGCAAATTCGAATTTAATAGTGCTCGCCCAGTTCAGGACACCAAGGACTCCTGGGAAACACATACGAACATACACACACGAGAAACACACTCCCATGGCAGTCAAAATGCTGCCTAGCAACAGCTCCGGTCTCCTGGCGACTGATCTGCAACTGTTTCACAATGAGAAATTTCTTCTGAATCTGACCCAAGTGCTTAACATCTCGGCGGAGAACCTCAGTAGCCTACTGCAGAACCTAGAGCCAGAGGAGCTGCTGCCCACGGCCACCCCAATGACGCCGCTTTCCCTCCTGGCTGCCCTCAGCGTGGGCTACGCCCTCATCTTTGTCGCCGGCGTGCTGGGCAATCTCATCACCTGCATCGTCATTTCCCGGAACAACTTTATGCACACTGCCACCAACTTTTACCTGTTTAATTTGGCCATATCCGACATGATCCTGCTGTGCTCAGGTGAGTGTGGGTAATGCATTTAACCCTGCAATGGAATTGAGAAATTATATGGGAAAACATTTCTTAACTCGAGCGATTATTTCACTTATAAATATTCTCTTAACGTATTTTTTTACTCTGCATTCCCAAGGCATGCCCCAGGACCTGTACAATCTCTGGCACCCACACAATTATTCCTTCAGTGATGGCATCTGCATATTGGAGAGCGTCCTTTCGGAGACTGCGGCCAATGCGACTGTCCTCACAATTACCGCTTTCACCGTCGAGCGATATATTGCCATTTGTCATCCGTTCAGGTGAGCGAGCCAGCGAGCGAGTGCCCATGTTATCCTGCAACCCATTTCAATTTCCTGCGACGACCTTGCCTAATTGCTTCTGCTTTTGATACAGGCAGCACACGATGTCCAAGTTGTCACGGGCCGTTAAGTTCATATTTGCCATCTGGATAGCCGCCCTGTTGCTGGCCCTTCCCCAGGCAATCCAGTTCTCGGTGGTGGTGCAGGACACGGGTCTTGGATCGGGATCCTCCTGCACGGTATGATTGATGGGATGGGCCTTTAATCAATATCCCAATTATCGTGTATTATACTTAATTGAGTTATGGAGCAGGTGTATGTTAAGGAGCCATAAATATGGCATGGGGTTGGAATTCGTCTTCAGTAATCCATAATTTACACAATCCACAATTTACGATCTGCTTTTAAATATTAACTAAAATTCGCTTTGTCTCACTGAGTAGTTGCATAGCTGAGTTCTCAATTTATTAGCTCAGCTTAAGGCACGTTTATTTTCTCAAGTTGCCGGGATCCTCAAGTACTCCTTAATTTGAGCTAATCAAATTTACAGCCTTGACTTTCCGGCTGAGGCTATAACCCGTAACCATTTTCCTTCTCCCACTCATGTACTCCGTGACTTGTATCCGCCAGATGAAAAACGACTTCTTCGCGCATGTGTTCGCCGTATCGGGCTTCCTCTTCTTCGGCGGCCCCATGACTGCCATCTGTGTGCTCTATGTGCTCATCGGGGTGAAGCTTAAGAGGAGCAGACTCCTCCAGGCCCTGCCGCGGCGCTGTTACGACGTGAACCGCGGCATCAGCGCCCAGACGCGCGTCATCCGGATGCTGGGTAAGCAGGCAATGGCGTTGACATCTCTTGATTAACTTACGGGTTACATCTGTATCCGCTTCCTTTTTCTGCAGTGGCGGTGGCGGTGGCCTTCTTCATCTGCTGGGCTCCCTTCCATGCCCAGCGCCTGATGGCGGTCTACGGCTCCTCGTCGGGCATCGAGTCGCAGTGGTTTAACGATGTCTTCAGTATTCTCGACTATACCTCCGGCGTGCTCTACTTCCTCTCTACCTGCATTAATCCCTTGCTCTACAATATTATGAGCCACAAGTTTCGTGAGGCCTTCAAGGTGGGTTTATTAGTTAAAATAATAATAAACAAAGTTTTTGTTAATTAAAACCAAACTAATGAAAGGATTTCCTTGAGTGGCATTTGGACAACCTTCTTTTCCTGCAATGTCTTCCACCTCGTTAACTAAATGCAATCTTCTTTAGGTGACTTTGGCGCGACAGTTTGGATTGGGTGGCAAGAACCAGGGTCGAGGACTTCCCCACACTTACAGTGCGCTCAGACGCAATCAGACGGGGTCACTGCGACTGCACACAACAGTGAGTATTAAGAAAATGTATATATAGAAATATACTGCTATCTATAGGTGATTTTTCAGAAATTGATATATTTATAAACCGTTCTGGTTCTTGGAAAAATTGCCACCTTTGCATTTTAACAGTCAACTAAAATTGTTGTCAAATTAAAATTTCTTTGCTGACTTTATATTTAAGCATTAACTTTAATTTCCAAAATTACTTTGTATATATGTTGGTAGAACACTTTATATATATAGTTTAATTGCCTGACTGTCAACTTTGTACACATTTATCTCTTTGTAATGCACATTCTCGTTAACCCGCTCTAATTGTCCTTGCATTTCCACTTCCTTTCTCAGGACAGCGTGCGAACCACAATGACTTCCACCACAACGACCACCACTACAGTCCTGAACGGGGGCGGTGCCTCTGGCAATGGAGCAGGAGCAGGGTCAGCAACGGCGGCACGCCTAAACCGCATGTCCTTGGACAGCGTCCAGCTGCAGGCTCAGAATCGCAGCCGGCAGGACCTGTTTGAGAACCCGCGTCGCCCACTGCAAACGCAGATATCCCAACTGTCCTCGGTGGGCGATGCCCACTCACTTATGGAGCAGGATGTGCACTTTCCAGAGGGACAGCTGCAGCGGCAGCCCACGATGTGCTCGATTGACGAGCTAACCGACGACTTGGCCATCTCACGGTCCCGCCTCAAACTCACGCGCATCACCCGTCAGTCGGGACAGGGAGCGGGGTCAGAGGTGGCGGGAGTGGGCGGGGACAATGAGTCGAGTGGCAGAGTGCGCAAGGCGAAAGCGAAAACGCTGAAGGGCTCTAGTGCTCTCAAGGGTCTCAGGGCGAAATTCAATTGGCGTGCCAGACGCAAAGGCGGCCACAAACCGCAGACGCCGGCGGAACCACTCGGGGCCAGCGTCGACAATGCCGGCGAGCGGGCTGCCTTCTAAACGGGGGATTACGGGCTGAGATATTCCCTGGCGGGTCCATTCCAGTGCCAGCCACACCAATACACACACGGAACTGTGATACGAGCAGCAGCAAGCCACGCCAGCTTGTTTGTGTTTTTTGTTCTTAGACAAATATATATTCCAAATCGACATTTTGGTCAATTAGCTGTCCTTGCTATAGTTTAAATTCTAGCAATAGTATTTGTAAACGTAATAAACTAGCTCATTCTATTCAGAAGTACCTAATGGTGTTTTAATTATGCATGTATATTAAATAATAATGATATACCATTTTTTAGGGGATTATAATCGGAGCACAACTTTTCATAAATTATAAATTGGCTTTCAATCCTTTCTCTTAAAGTTTAGTATTCCCCTGAAAACTATAGTTTCGGGACCCATTAAAAAAAAAAAGACATAAGCCATCTCAGCATATTTTATTTTATAAGGATTGTGGATTAAGTGGAGGATTATCAACTGGTGAGGGTTCAGCGGGCTCACTGCCTAATGACAGTCCACAAAAAGACATCTATAGACAGACTTGCTTGCACGATAATCCCAGGCAATTAAGATGTCTATCTGGTGCACGAATTCGCTATTCACTAGTCTGAAGTCTAGACAGCGAATTCAGAACTAGGAATTGGCGATATTAGCGCAAAACTGCTGAGCGGATAGCCCTGCGCGAGAGTGGGCGGATGAGTAATTAGCTTGCCATAACAGAGTGTTTCAGCGAATGTGCGCTTAATTTCTGCAAATGCAATTTGTTGAGCGAGGGAGCGTGAAATAAATGGCTCATAACTCTTGAAAGTGCAGCATATGTTGCCATGAATAAGTGAGACCGCAGAGACTTTGCTTAATTCGTGCAGAATGTTTTAGAATTATTATTCATTTTGGGTTGCGGAAGTTGGGTCCTAGTTCACCATTAGCTTGCACAATATTGCTCCGAGTTAGAGCTGCTGCAATTAGGGTTTCGTTAAAGCAGCTTATGCCGAAAGGCACTCTGCCAAATAGTGGCAAACTTTTGATATACTTGGTCATGCGTAATTTCCAAAGGGCTGCTGGTCTGCGGTTGGTCCTGCACTCTGTTACCATGAAATGCAGCAATTAAGAACCAAAATCTCTGATTTCAAGAAAAGCTTTTGAAAATATTAAAAGGAAAGTGGGCATGAATTGAAAATCTTGATATTTCCACTTGATTTAATTTCGAAAGCTACTTACTTCAGCAAAAATAGATAATTTAATTGTCAAAATAACAAGTACATTAAAAAAAAGTTTTCTTATTTAGGAAAGCAATCTCAAGATGTCATAGAACAAGTTTTAATTGTGTTTTCTTAGATTGATTTCCTTTCGGCCAATTTGCTGGATAGTCAAATGAAGTTTTTATTCCCCACTTGGCATTTGGACAATATTGTCAAATCCCTAATGCCAGATACAAGATGCTAATCCGCCACACACGCCCAGGCGATATGCTTTTTTATGACCGGCGACCGTAACGGCTTTCCATAGACTGCAGTATATCTGTATTTCTGTGCTAAATATATTTACAGACAGATATATGTAGTTGTGTCTGGGTCGGGACCCTTTTGACATCAATGGGCGGCCATCATTTATGCGACATAAAAGTCAAAGGCTGTCAAATAGTTTCGATGAACTTCATCATTTTTATGCGCCCAACCGAAATAGCGGTGAAACACACACACACCACACACTAACCCACCCACGCCCAGGGATAAGCGTTACGTTGGCAGCCACACAATAAATTTGAGTGTGTTTCATTTTGTCCAAATTTACTATCACTTGTCTCGACTGAAAGCAATTGGACCATTCAATTTACTGGCGGGCCTAAAAGCCTTTTGCTCTCCCATTTTACCATTTTAAATTCACTAATACGTCTTTGTTCATATCACGCATACGCAGTGTGTACACATATAGGCAGTGGTACCGTCATAACGCATAAATAAGAAATAAATAAGCAATTCTGGGGAGAGGCGAACAACGGCAGCAAAATAAAGCCAAGCCGATCCCACTGACTGTGCAATAAACTCTCAATTTCATTTATATGTATGAGCCATGTTAGCAATTCAAATGGACGATGTGCCAGATTCACTAAACCATCGATACACCCGCACACGCACTGGCAACCTCATGCGAGGTGGGCGTGCTGGGGGCAATTAAGGCGTAAAATATCGTTGCCTACTTTTCGCGGCCATCGACGCGACGGCGGAATCGAGGGAGTTTTTATAAGTGTAAGTTTCATTCAGATAGCTTAAAAACTGAGGGACAGACGGACAGACGGACATGGCTAGATCGACTCGGCTGTTGATGCTGATCAAGA
>JAEIHY010017282.1:0-18228 GCA_018904565.1 Drosophila tsacasi | reverse complement strand
GGTCAACTTTTAAAAAATGGTTTTTGGCCAAGAAAACTGGTCGTCTGGACCATAGTGCGTTGGAGCACGTAGCCGAAAAGTATGCTATTGAAATATTTATGCCTCGTTCGCTGCTGCTTTCCTTTGTTTGCTGGCGTCTGCTTTGCTTTCTTTTCGTGTGTGTAAGGAGTGCGACTGTGTGTGTGCCAGTGCACGTGTGTGAGTGTGTGTGCGGCTGATTAAGCATTTGACATACATAGTTTCCTGCTGCAGCAGGCGAGGAGTTCAAAGCGCATTAGACATGCAAAAACAAACACGTGCCGACACGCACAGGCCAGCTGCCGTCTCCTTCACTCAATGCGCCTTCTCGTTCACTCCCTTAGTGAGAGGCAGAGGCTCAGGAGGGTCCTGCGTTAAAGGATAATTTTCTTTATTAAAAAATCTACGGAAATTGTAATATATCAAACCTTAAAGTTAAATATCAATTTGTTTCTACAAATTTCACGAGTTCTTAAAATCCCCCTAAGGACCTCTTTAATACGCCCCTGTTTTCTATTTACTAGCCTATGTGTCGCATTTTCCTATTAGCAGGCAGTCGAGCAACAATTCGCAACAAAATATGCAAATGCAGCCAAGCGAGTGAGCTCATCTCCTGCACCCATCCCCGACTCTTTCAGAGTCCTTGCCCCGCATCTCCTTTTTAGCCCATAAAATCTGTCCTTGCTTCGACGTTTACCGCATTGTTTTTCCG
Organism: Drosophila tsacasi; assembly: GCA_018904565.1. NCBI lineage: Eukaryota > Metazoa > Arthropoda > Insecta > Diptera > Drosophilidae > Drosophila > Drosophila tsacasi. The sequence goes on along the minus strand of JAEIHY010017282.1, from coordinate 17,498 downwards.
TCTGTGTTTGTCTGTGCCGCCTGAATGATTCGTAGCCGAACATTTTCCAGACAAATTTGCAGCACGTGCTGTTAAACAAAATACAAAAAATAAACTATATTAAATACTTCTGTCAAAGGGAGAGGTGGCAGAGCTTGAACATATTTAAGATTTGGGAATGTCCTGGTACTTTTAATTACATTTCAATCAGTGAAATACCACTGGCCTTTGATGTCCTTAAATTGAAAGTTTGGTAATTAAAATTAAGTCAAAGTACTTATTTCAGGTAAGAAGCGAAGAATATCATTTGTTTTTAAATACTATTTACTGGAGAAAGCTGTAAAAATTAAAATAAAAGAGTATTAAGTTCTTTTAAACCCATTATTAAGTTTAAAAACCTTTTCCTATTTATTGAAATTTATTTCAAAGTAGCTTTTTAACTCCTTTCTATTTCTCCTTTCAGCATTTTAATAATTCGTAATAATTTAATAGTTTTACGACTTATCTGCTAACCACAGCTAATTGAAAAACTTATTTATCCCGACAGACACTAGCCACTAATTAACATACTCTTCAACTTTAAAACTTAAAAAATAAATTGATATTATACTTGGCTAAGTATGGGCTTACACACACCAATCGAAAACTAATCACTTCAAAGGAAACATTTCAGCCTTTATTGGGAAGGGTCCTCTTGGCCCGATAAAACCCCATCCACTGCCTTGGCTACTGCTACTGCTACTGATTTTCACCCAAATCACCATCCTTTGCCCTACATTGTTTTCACTTTTCCAGCCTTATCTCGGTGAGTTCAGCTGGCCAAATGGGAGAATGGGTGAAAGGCAGAGCTCAAGACGACGACAAGAGAAATGTGATGTTGGCTTTTAATTGAATTTTGAAACCGCATAACTGAAATCGCAAAGCCAGCCAAATCTTGACCTCGGCCTCTTATTCTCCCTATCTCCCTCACCCGTTCGACAGTCAATAAAAATGTTGTAAAAATTTCGCCAAAAGTAATTTGAGCCAAGCAAGAGTTGGTTTTTTGGAAAATGATTGTGTTGAAGCACGGAGTACTCTCCAAAAATGGTTTAATATTGAATGTCGAGATATTTAGTTGAAGAATGTATTATGAGAACTTATTCTTTCGATATATAGGATCTTTATTATTATATATGTTTTTAGATTCTCCTAAGAATATAGAAATTCTCGACTTTCTAAGGATTTCTTCGTTTAAAAAGGGCTAACATTGAATGACTTTCTTAAATATTAAAACCCTTAAGCATCGTTATAGAAAACTATATTAAATATTTTCTTATGCATTTTAAATGTTTAAAATATACAAAAATACACTTTTCTGTAATACAAAACGTTTTATTTAATTAATAGACTGATATACCCCTTCCCAGTAGTTTAATACTCTAACCACCCGACTTAGTTTTTGGCGGCTGTGGCGCGAAGCTACCCGGCAGATTACAAGCGATTGCCACTTGGCGATAAGGCTGCCAGTAAAGGAGTCATCCCACCTCCTCCACCACCTAGTCCAAGCCTCAGTCCCCCTGCCTGCCCCCGCCGAATCCTTCTTCCTGGTTGCCCGCATGGCCCCGCTCAATTAGTTAGCGCATTAAAGGGGATTCCCGAGCTATTGAAGGCACGAGTTGGACGACTGGCCAGGGCCGGTCAAGGAATTTATTGTGTTCCCAACTCCTAGTCGGTTATCGCTGGAACCAGGCGGCTTCTCGCCCCATCAGGAACGGAATAAAAGGTGGGGGCCCTGGGAACAATTCCTGGGCTCCGGATTCGACTCGAGTTGAGTCGTAATTGACTTGTTGCCAAGTAATCGTTGCCTGTTAACTGCCGTTGTCAGGGGATTATCTACAGTTCAGTTGAAATCGACTGTTCCTCCGCCAGCATCCTGGCTCCAGGATCTGGAATCCGCACTCACACAAGCCCATAGGTAGCGTGTACAAGTCAATGCCCAGTGAAGTGTGTAAAAGGTGAAAAACAATAAACATCATGGAGCCTGTTATTGTTCCCACTTGAAAAGAGGAGAGAAAAGGGGGGTGTTGGCTGATAATTTAAATGAAAATTGATTTTAGTTGGAATCCTAGCATACCTTTTACGTTTTACACTTCCCCAGCTCCGTTGAGGAGGATTACCTATAGGAGGGCTTTTCACATTGCAGGCACTGATGGAAAATCTAAGAAAATAAGCTTCTAAATAGACAACAACTGTGCTGTTAGTGAGTTTTATAATTTAAATAATACAAAATTCAACTTACAATTATTAGTATAGAATAACAATCTTTACCTATACTCATTTTAAAATTATTCAATTAAATATGTAATTAATTTAAATCCTCCTTCCGATACCCAATCCCATTCTCATATAATTTTCCCTGTGCAGCCTTCACCTCCCCATCATGGAAATCCCACTGCTCTTGAGCTAATTGGTTCTGCAATGGTCGAGTGTCCTAGAATATTTACCTGGACGAGCACCCACCCCCACTCCTGCCGTCCATCCATCATCGAGCCCCGGCATGCTCAATCTCTGTCTCTGGCGCTCCGGAAGTGTGGCCGCAGCAATCAACGCGCCAAGTTGGAAGTCCTTCGTGCCACTCAGCTCTACAGCCCCCCAGCCGGGGGATGCACCGCATCATCATGGCTGCACTGGCGGCCATTTTGGGAGCTTAACCATAAATGTTGCATTTCGCTTTTAAGCCATGTGTGGGTGTGCGTGTGCATGTGCATGTGTGAGCGGGATTTGATGGAGGACGGGTTAGGGGTTCGAGGGTTTTAGGATGAGGCTTACCAGCAATTTCGTTTGGCTTTTCGAGAGTCAAGGGTGCAGCTGGGAGGGCGTGGAATCCAGGGCAGTTGGCTGGTAACCAGGCAACATCTGGCCACCTTTTTACACGTGCCTCGACGGCGCGTTGCCGCGTCCAAGAGCCAACAACCGCTCATCTCCGGCTAATTCTCTATGCATTCCACTCCCGCAATTGAGGAAGAATCCACCTGCCATTATGGCCTCTTTGAATACCTTGTTCCCACATCACACGTTCCCTTTGGCCGGGGGAGATGTGGTCTTATTTGAATCTTCCACTTGTTGGCGAAGCAAGTTGGGTATGGTTCTATCCTGAGGCGGGTCAGACTTTACTTGATGGAGAAAAAATTGGAAATAGATTCTATTTGCACTTAGGGTCTTGAAAGTTAATAATTTTCTTCTTATACTATCTTTGGCATTTATAAATGAAATTAAAATCCTGAAAATCCATCTGTGATTTTATTTTAATATAATATTACCCTTAATCCCCTTTTCTGTTAGGGCATCTCTCGGCTTACATCTTTTGACCTTTGGACATTTTCTTAATTGGCGGCCATTGCACACACACACACACCCATACTGAAGCCGTAATGCAACCACACACATACTATATACACTTCCATTCACTGGTTTGTTTCGCCTTTCTAGCCACTTTTTTTCTCACATTTTTTTTCGACCATTCAATGAGCTTTTAAGGACGCTAATTAAAAATGTGGCAACTGCAAGCGATGCAGACACACCGCACCACCACTCTCGCACATTTTGCAACCGCTACAGCCCCCCGTTTTTCCCGCTTTTCTTGATGCCATTAAGGCCTGGCCCGAACGCATCGCATCGCACATAATGTGGCGGGCTGTCGTCGTCGCCTCGCTTTCTATTGGCGGCAGCTCTCAAGCGTTTTGCGTCTCTGGGAGAGCGTAATTAACGCCTTTACTCTTGGCATTGGCTGCCCTAGAAAAAAGCGTAGGAAAAGCATTTACCCAGCTTTTCCAAGCCCGGAACCTCTGTGGTTATTGCGGCTTTGTTTGTGCGGAAAGCGTTTTTAGATTGCATATTTATTAAAATGCTGCAAAAGTTGTTGCAGATGAAAAGCGCACAAACGCAAGATGACGGAGCAGAGGCAAAGCTAAAATGTAATAACTCTTGTAGGAGCCATCCATATCCCGCAAACGCCTCCGTCTCCGCCTCCGTCTCCGCCTTCGTCTCCCGCTCATCCCTTCTTGGCCCGATTTTCCTTGGCTGTGCATTTCCGTAAGCAGCTTTTGTCCGCAGGTGTTTGCTATTGTGTTGGCCCAACGCTTAGCGCTCGATGGAAAGCTATGCGAGGTGGGCGAGGCACTGAAAAAAACTTATTAAAAAAGAGACAAGCTTAAACATTATTTTTAATATTTAATTTAATGTTAATATTTAAGCTGGTCTTTATTTTCAAACATTTTGAACCTATTTCTTGATTTGGGATCACTGGAAAATTCCCATTTAATCACAAAATGTAAATTCAACACTTTTCCACACGAAATGAACTGCAAGAGCTGGTTAAAAATATTTGATACCTTGACGTTAATTTAAAACAAAATAATTAACCATTTATTATTTGTAGTATTTATGTTTTAGGGAACCATTAAAACAATATGGAAGGAAAAACAACCTATGTATGAATGTAAAATAAGATAAAATTTAGTTAAATACTTATTATTCAATACATTAAAGAGTTTCTGTTTGTTTTTATTCGAATTAAATATTAGTGACCCATTAATTTTCCAACTATTTAATGTCACCTCTACGGCTTCCCTCATATTTTTCTTCGCCTGCACTAGCTCAGCAGCGTTCACTTTGTTGCCAAGGATTTTTCAAGACCAAGCTGCTTATTATCGCGACGAAACAAAAAAATAAGAAGAGAAATAATAAAAATGAGCGCCAACTAATAAGCTTATGGCAACCTGGCATCGTCCTGCCGGCCCCCAACCCATCATCCTTTGGCCGGGCTCTGCTAATTGTGAGCTAATTCTAATTATCAGCAACACATTCGAGAGGTTCTGGTCCGCGTTCTGGCCCTGTTATGGCCCTGTTCTTGGGCTCCTCCACAGCCTGCGCTCCTGTCTGGCAGCTAACGAGTGTTTATTAATGGCGCTAATGGCAAGCGACGCCTTTGATGAGCGTAAAATGCTTAAGCACACAGATCCTGGGCGGAATCCTTGCCTCTCCCCGGATCCCCCCGCTTTTACGGGGCCACGCAATTAGCGTACAAATATTTCCGCATACATTTCGCCTATATATACTCGTTTCTTCTCATTTTTTTGTGCTCTACTGCCTTTCCTTTTTGGCCATAAAAATGCTCAACCGAATTGTAGTAATTACAACAATTTGCATAAGAGCGGGACAGAGAAAGACCGACAGGGAGCAAGAGAGAGAGAGTGAGAGAGGGAAAGCGGAAATCAAAAAGCGCAAAGGAACCGAGCCGAGCTCACAAAAGTATGCTTAGCATTTGCCAATTTATTCAGGCTTACAAAGGGGGTTAAGAAACCCCGGAAGCTCAAAAAAAAAATTACATAAAAAACGCTAATTATGTAATATGAAAATTCGAGGACAACGTTGAATTATTTGCATATGGTAAGCAGCACAGGACAAAGTAACTAGAACCCTTTTTTATGATCCCTTTTTTTTGGGTCTCTTTTTCCAGCCATTAACAAATTCAATTAACACTCTGTATGCGGTGAATATTTTGTTGTACTTTTTGCATTACCATTGCCGTGGCAAATCAAAAACCACAACCGAATCAAATCCGCATTTATTTCTGGCCTTACCACTGCCTTCTGTCTGTGCTCAACTGCAGTTGAAATTTCAATTAGGCCTGCAAATTTACAATTGAATAAACTCGAATCGAGAGTGGTTTTGGGAAGGAAAGAAGCATTGGAAAACCTGGTAAAACCTTGTGCCTTGCTGGTTGTTGTCGATTAGTGCAACAACAAAATAGAGTGCAACAATCGACCGGAAGACAAAAACACGATTGTGAATATCATAAATTCTGGTCAACGAAAGGTGGAAAATTCTCATTCTCGTCCTCATTCCCAATACCAAACCCATTCCCAGGCCGAAAGGAACTAAATCAAATCTGCTGGAAATTTCATCGAATCTTTATTTGCATCCAAAAAGATAGAGAGACAAGAGCCCGAATTCACTCGAATATGTAAATTGTTCTTTTATTGAGTTCTATGAGATTCCTTTGGCAACAACGGAAGCAGATTGTGGAATAGGAAAAACATAGTACACATGTATTTATATGGGGCTCTCTGCATGGGGAAGACTAAACTTTGCTTTACTTTCAGTAATGGTTTCGGTCTGAGCAAATGCAATATTTATGGCAATTTGTATAATCCCCAGGATTCTGTATTTTTAAGGGTATTTAACATAAACTTTGTGTTTATTGTTTGCCAGATTTTTATGAGCTTCGCTTTGTTTTTGTTCTGTTTTGCTGATTTGAGGGGTTTAGTCGGTTTTTATTATTTATTTATTTTTATTTTATTCTATTATTTTATTTTATTCTATTTTACTAGTAAAATCTTGAATTATGTGAATAAAATAAACATAAGATCTTTTTTGAAAGCAATGAGATTTCTAGATATTAAAACAAGAGTCTGTATTATTATATTCTAAAATAATTTTAAATTATTAAATACATTCTTCGGATTATAAAATCACTAATAAACATTATTTATTAACATATATTTTTGTAGCTCATATGATACTTTTGCATAAAGAACTTACTCAATAGAACATTTGTTGTACTTACCCGCAGTAGCATCGGTAAGCTTTTCCCCGTCGGCTCTCACAATCGATTTCATTTCCAGGTTAATTCTTACCTTCATCATGACCTAATACCCGTAAAAATTCACACAACGAAATGCCAGAGTTATTAAACCACAACAAAAACAAAAAAACAAGAAAGGAAGCTAACTTCGGAACACTGAAGTTTGTATACCCTTGCAGCTCACAATTGGATAATTATATAATTTGAATAAATGAAAAATAAAACTAACAGGAATTACATAAATCATTTATATATATACAACAAAATTTGGCTCTTAATATTTTCCTATTCATATTACATTTCCAGTTACAGTTTTACATTAACAGTTTTTCATTTTCCTCTACATTTAAGGATTCTTTCTCTCAGCAGATACCAATATGTGGAAAATCATTTGATAAGATAAGTTTTGGAAAAATTAAAGCCTAAAAATATAATAACTAAGCTAAAAATTTTAGTTTTTACAAGGCTTATAAATCTGCATACTGAATTTCAACGTATTTTAAAATTATTTTTTTTGCAAATTTTTTAAAATTTTAACGATGATGTAACCCTTATAAAATTTTGAAAAAAATTTCAATTTTTTTTGTCCATTCGGACATTGCTAGATCGACTCGGCTGTTAATGCTGATCAAGAATATATACGTTTTATGGGATCGGAAATAACTCCATCTTTGTGTTTCAACCTTCTGACTAACATTATAACACCCTGCAAGGGTATAACAATAATAATAATAACGGGAAGCAGGAAATAAAAAAACGCGAGCACTTTGCCCGAGTCGCCGTTAATTTTGCATGCCCCAAAAAGTGTGCACTGCAACGGAAACGGAAACGAGAGCGCGAAATTTCAATATGCTGCTTTCGCCACTACAAAAATGCACACACATATGTGCAAGTAGCAGAGTGAGTGTGTGTGTTGCGCAACAAAAAAACAACAATTTCAATTTGTTAACCATTTTTTTTTATTCCCAATCAAATTTATTACATTGGCCCACAACAAAAGAATTGAGTAAAGAGGAGCCTCCCGAAAAAAGGAAAACAAATTCGCAATCGACGCTTATTTTCTTAAAAATATACATATCCATGTGTAGAGGCCTCCCCTTGTTGTTTTCCTCCTCCTCCTCCAGCTCCGAGCCTGTGTATTTGTTGTGCCAGAGCATATGTGTGTGTGTATGTGTGTATTTGCAGGACAATTAAAACCAGGCAAACACAACATCGACGAGGGGGTCGGAGAGTGGCCTCTGGATGGTACGGACCAGCGAGCTAGTGGCTGCCCGTGGCCCTAGTAAATGGTAATCAACGCAAATCCTCCGTAGAGCACCGCACACGGATAGGCAATCAGCAGCTGTTGATGGTCCATGGAGAAGGCGGTGGCGAACAGTTTCGAGGCCGATATGGCGCACCAGAATATGGAGATGCCGCTCACAATTAGGCCGAGTGTGCCCCTGCAAGAGTGAAACGAGATACGAGGAGAATCAGTCCCGGATAGATATAGACAGCGGGTGAAATCAATAAACAATGCATATGCATGAAGCAGCCAGCTAGTGCCAGAGCACACAGAGAGAAAATGAGACTTAAAATATGTGATGTTTGCAGCTTTAAGGAAGTCTCTAGAAATATTAGCTTAAAATCTACAAAATGAAATAAATTAACTAAATGAACTACAACCAAGGCTGTAATATGAACTTATTTAAAAGAGTCTTCATGAAAATTAATTTAAAATGTTTAACAATAAGTTATAAATCAAACTCAGCTATTGTATTAGTTCCTCAAAGTAATTATACTTTTAAAATGAAAGAGATATATTTTTTAGGCACCGAAAATGAGTACTATTTCTTAAGAAGTTTATTTTAGGAGGATGCAATATAAGTTGGTCAGTTATTTTCACCTGCAACTATATTACTTATTATTTAATAATTCTAATAATTTATTTACTAAAGTCCAATTTAATTATTGTTCTCCTCAAAAGTACATATCAAAGATTTAAGTTTCTAAGTTGCCATTTTTTGTGCCTATTATAAATACATCTAATTTAATCAATAACCCAAAAAGGTGCCTATTTTTCCTTTCTGTATAAGAGATATTTAAAAAAAAAGAGAAATAAAGGACATGACTGCACGTATGTGCGAATGAATGGGCAGAACAAACAAAGACAGCAGGCGATGTGCCGGGCAGAAAGGATGGGCAAACAAAGTCTAACAGCAAAGCGAACAAAGAGCACACACAATGCCTAGAAGAAAACCCAGCTGGAAATGAAACTATAACCAAAGTGCAGTATTATACTAATATATCTTCGAACACTAATGAAGTTTGTCTTAAAAGATAAATAACAATGAAATGCGCAAAACACAAAGAAGCCTGGAGCTAACTAATTGTAAGGAAGCATAACCTTCAATAATTTAATTTGATGGAAATGTGTGGTATTTTGATATTCTATTGTAAATAATTTAAGTTCAGTAATATTTCATTGAAATTACCAGACAGAAATATTTGTAGTTAAATTTCTTCCAGAAGTAAGCCTTACTCTTCTACCCCTATTTATTCTTCAAAGTTCTCCAGGCATCTCAACATTTTCTGGACTTTAAATCACTGATTAAAAAACAAAACTTTAATTTGTTAAAATTATTTTCTACGAACCTCTTAACAAACTGTTTAAAAACATTACCAAAAACCAAACAAAATGTGTTCATATAAATTCAAAACCTCTTGCTTTAAAGACCTTTAACTCCTAACCCATAAAATCTGACCCCGAAATCAATTTACGCAACCAAAACATAAATCCCCATATTCCAAAAGTTCCAATTTCCAGCTACACGCACGCGTTTAATGGATTGCCTTTCTGTGGTCTCGGCGGCTCAGCTGTCACCCCTGCCCCCAATCCGCCTCCAATCCTGTTCCACTCGTGCTCCCACTTCTCTTTTTTTTCCTGTTCCTGCAATCTTCTCTAGAACTTTGTTTGTTGCCTAGTCCCTGTTGCTGTTGCCGGTGCCAAGTGATTTTTTGGCCCCCGACCGGACCGGACCGGACCGGACCGGACCGGACCGGACTAGGCTAAAAACCAATCAAAACAATACTATGTAGCCCCGGATAACTCGACTGTCTGTGTAATTTTTGCGCACTTTTGCATCACCAAACAAACTCAATTAAAAAGTCTGTCCCAAAAAAAAAGGAGGAGCAGACAAAAGGACAGCGGGGAATCGCAAAAATATTTACTGTAAACTTTGGGTGTGTGGAACTATATGAACATCAAAGCCAACACACGCAGAGCCAGAGCCAGTGGCACAGCTAGTGCTGCCCACAAAGTGCAAGCGCTTAAAGCCGGCAAATAAAAAATGCAGGCAAACAGGCAACCAAAATGGCAATTGCACCGGGCAGTTGGACAGTTTGGCCATGATGATGGCGGGTGGGTGGATGGTGGCGATGGTAAAAATGGCATAGAAAAAGGGTTGCGGATTCCGAGAGGGGGGGAGCTGGGGGTACGGACAAAACGCGCTTGGTGTCGAGTAAACGAAAGCCATGGTTGTTTTTTACACACACACATACTCCTCGGCACATCATACACTTCCCGCCCTGTCACAGCCCAATGCACCACTTAGTTTCCCCTCGCTGCTCTGAAATTATGACGTGCCAAAGGGGGATAGAGATGGAGATGGCTGCGGCGCCACCAGCAAAGGAAGCGCTAAAAACTCACGCAGCATTTGCGTGTTGCTGCTCCTCGCATGGCCATCATAAAAAAGCGTGGCGAGTGGAGCCATCAGGACAAAAAGAGAAGAAAAAAACAGAACACGAATGAGAGCCGAGAGGATGGGAAGATGGTGGGAAGAAAGCCCGGCCAGCAAGTGCTGGACACATATTTGAAAAGGAAACTACGTGAACGAAACTCAACGGGTGGCAAAACAGGACATGGAACGTTAGACAGATGCACACGGGACCACCCACTCGACCCACTTCCAATCCGTAGGTCCCCCACCTCATCCTCATCCTCCCACAGCCAGAGCCATACCACCACCACCCTGCTCTGTTCTTAGCGCGAAAATTAAACGGCACATAGTTGGCGTTATTTTGCTCCGTTTTTTTGTGCTGCCCGTCTTGCCTTGGCTTCAATGGAGTCCGAGCTACGGTGGTCTACGGTGGTCTGTAGTCCGTAGTCCACAGTCCGGTATGCTGTAGTCCTCGTTCCTCTCGCAGTCTGTAGTTTGGCAGTTGTGGCCCTCGAGTGTACTAAAAGCGCAAATTAAGTTGGCTACTCTCCTTCTATTTTTTGCATTCACCGCCATGTGTATGCATCGCTGGCCCAAAACTGCAACAAAATTAAAAACCTAAATTGTGCGAAAAGAGGCAAAGGGAAATCAGCCGGAAACGGAAGCAGCAACACACAAAAAAAAAGAAGAAATTAAATGTCTGCCCAGAGGGAGTTGGCTAACGAGGAGAATCGCACTTGGCTTTTGGAACCCGGCATAGATCAAGCTTAATATCCTCTCGTTTGGGCAGGAGATCAACTTTAGAGTTAATTATTGAAAAAACTATAAAGAAATAATTAAGATAATCAAGGTCTTTCGGAATAGATCTACTCTAGAGTGGTTTTCCATATACTAAACTTGTCTAAAAACTAAAAGATTATAGGAAACATTAAATATTTGTAAGATTGGAGCTAAAAAAAAACCGGAATAAATTAAATGAATAAGGCATTAATTCTTTCATTTATTGACTGATTATCTTTAGACATTCTATCTCCTACAAAGAAGTATGTAACTCCACTTATTATACATACTCCCGGCTTAACACCAACTGCTGTTTTAAATCAAACAATCAAAAAACAACATCCCCCATAACAATACCAATAACAATAAAAATAACAGCAGCCAGAAGTGATCAACTTGAGAACAGACGAACTGAAGTCGGCACAGAGTCGGTCGGCATCAATTGAACCAATTTGTGGAACTGGAAAGCGGATTGAAAACGTGCTGCAGTCGCAGCTGGACGAGCTTAGGCAAAAGTTTGTAATTACAGGCCACAAACAATGAGGAGCAGCGACGGGACGCCAATGCATTGGCAACTTTTCAATTAAAAACATAAATATAAAGAAGCTGGCAGGGCAGCGAGGGAGTGGGGGGAGTACGGGGGCATGCAGTAAATGGAGAATGGAATGAAAAGCCAGCGACTTGTGTCAACAATTACTTACTGAATGGTGATTAAAATGTTGATGCCCGACAGCACCACCATGGGCAGCAGACAATAGCCGAGAACGGAGGCCACCGCCCCAAAGGTCACCTGCGCCCGGATGACCATCAGCGACAGCAGACAATAGAAGAAGATGCAGCCCATAACGCCGATGCCGTAGATGTAGGAGAACGTCACCTTGCCGCTCTGTAGAGTGAAGAGTGAAGAATAAAAAAGTATTAATTCCAAACAAATACATAAATTTTCAAGTTATAAAAACTATTCAGTAATTAAATCAAGCATTATAATTGGAGTATAACCCACCAGCAGCAGGAAGCCGCCAAGTGTGAGGCAAAAGACCAACGGGCCCGCCATGTCAGTGTCCTGCAATATCTGCTGGTCGGTGGCCCTCAACGGATTGAGCACTGCCAGTGTCTGAAAAGAAATAGAGAGAAAAAGCGGGGTCAGTAATGCGATTAAAATGAAAACAAGTGAAGGATTACACAGCGAGGGGCGGCGAGACTAGGACGAGGTCCATCATCACTCATGGTGCCTGCGGCTGGACACGGGATTCCGATCACGGGACTCCGGGACACAACACAACACAACACAACACAATTCATTTGTTCGCACAGCGGTCATAAAACGTAGCCCGGCGCCCGCTTTCGCCAAACATTTGTTCTTGCAGCGTTTTTCGGTTTCCCCCCCTTCGCCTTCCTTGCAGAGAAATTTGAAAAATGGAAATTGATGATAAATGATATTGCTGACCAGCCAGCCAGCTAGCTAGCTAGCCGGGCCTGGGAGCTGGGAACTGGGCCAGCAAGAGCTGTCAACGCATTTGACGCATACGAATGTGGGCCAGGACAAGAGGCCATGAAATTTGGTATTACGACTCTGGCAAAGGACCCACAAAAATGGCTGTCAATGGAATTCTGAGTGAACCACTGTGCGCGGTTACAGCGGCTTTAATTGAGATTGAACAGGGTTTAAGAGGGGCGGGAATGTGACATCGCTTAGTGAAGGGAATGGGACGAAATCTATTAGGTTTAACAGAATTCAATACTTGTATCCTGTGGATACCAGCTGAAATCTATCAATTTAAAATGTTTGGATGTCATTTTCTGGGTTTTAAGACTACTCATATATATATGTAGATATATCCCTAACATCAAGTACATAATTTTTGTTGACTTTTGCCACCGATCTTCCATTACATTAACAAACAGCGAGTCAAAGCACACACAAACCTAGCTATAATTCCTCCCCGAAGCCATGTAGCTGATGTACAATTTAATTAGCATTTCATTTCATTTCAGTTTTATGATGGCGCACGGACTCTCATTAACATTTTCATTTTTCAATTAACACAAACGTAATAAATTCCATGCCGGAGCGAAAGAAATGAGAGAATCAGGCGCACGCAAATTTTTTACAAAATGGACAAAAATGCAGAAAGTTACACACAGCAAGCTGGACAGGAAAGGAGCAAAAAAAAAAATACAGGCAACACAAAAATGAAAAAAAGTAAGCGAGAAAAACTTTAATTAAAAACACAAAAGTTGCTTTATTTATTTAAAAACAACTACGACCAGAGGGCCCAGGGCGAAAGTGCAATGAAAAAATATGTCTTCATTAACGACACAAACCGGCAAGTGCAGCGACAACAATGCCGCCGACCAAAGCGCACAATAAAAAATTTACAAAAAAAAAAAAAAGGAAACCAAACAAAAAACAATAGAATTATTGCGGCAGAACGAGAAGCTCGCAATAAATACAAAAGCGAAATGCAAAAACATTTAAATTTCAATTAAAACGGAGTTGGGAAGGGAGCGCGTGGCGGCAGCGGAAAATCGCACGCGGCCTAAAGTGGCCGCCCCCAAAAGAAGAGCGCCGCCCGCCCGCTGCGTTGCACAAATTAGAAAAAGGCAACGGTTCCGGGGGCGGAAAATGCGTAAAAGGCAAAGCAGGAATTATGCGGTTGAGGTTGAGTTGGAGTAATTGCTCGGCCAAACAAAGTGGGCAACTCAAAACCGGAGGAGGCTCCTCCTTTGTGGCTGCTGCCATGGCGGTGTCGGTGGCATCCGGCTAGAATCGGCCGCATAAAATATGCAATTTGGCTCCGGCTACGGCTCCTTCTCAAGATATCTAGTTAAAAATGCGTTCAAGTGCAGCGGAGAAGGCTGCCGTTGCCTTTCATCTCTGCAACCCACCTTGAGGCAACTCCGAAAGTGGAGAACAACGCCAATTATGGAGAGCTTTCTTTGTCTTGCCGTTTCCTCTTACCTTTTGGAAAATGTGATTCGGATTGATGCCCAGTTCTGGAAAAGAAAAAGAAGGGAGTTGCATTAGGTAATTGGCAAGTAAATGAGTAAGATGGGCTTAAAGTAAGTAGAATGTTAAAGAATATAAAGGTTTTAAGGTTTAAGAATCAGAAATTGGGAGAGCAGAAGGAAACTGTAGATAGAAACTTTTTCGATATTTAATTCCAAGGTTGATTTACACTTAGTTATTGATAAATGCAAATTTTGAAGATGTTTAATTATTATTATTATTATAAAGTATAAAATAAAATTTATATTTTTATAAGAATAATCTAAAATTTTTAATATTTGAAGAGTCTATTGATAAAGATGGTTAAATAATTTAAATGTGTTGAATATATATGAGTAGAAATTAAGTCATTAATAGATAAAAACATATATAATAATAAGAAGCTCAGACTCTATACAAAATTCTTTATCAGGGAAAATTTACTCTATCCATAATCTTTTAAGGAATTTAAATGCATAAAAGTGAAAGTGTTCCTACATTTCGTGACAGCAAAATAAACTTTTTCGTTCGGGTATTCAATCTCTTCAAGATATTTTTCCAATTTGTGGAAAGTTTCATCATCATCATCATCAAACCCTGATTAGGGGCCCCATCCTTACCCTCTAATAGCGGCGGCTCGTCATCGAACTCGTTGCCGGCTCCGTCTGCTCCGCCTTGTTTGCCGCTTTTGTCCTGGCCATAGCTCGTGTCCGTGTACGCCGTGGGATCATAGAAGCCGCCCAAACCCTGCGCCGGAGGCTGGGCATAGGTCGCATCATAGTTGGGCGGCACCGAGGGCTGTGTGTTGTCGAAGCTCTGGAAGTTCCTGCAATCAAATCGAACGATTTGTAAAGGCGGAAACGAGGTTGACCGCAATGTACTCACAGTTCCTGGCCGAATTCCGGCATATCGAAGTTGTAGCTGGCATCTGCCGAGGGCCCGGAGGCGTAGAAATCATTGGGACCACCGAATTGAGACATATTTACTGTAATTTAAGCACCATTCACTTGGAATATTTATTAAATTTTACAAAACAATTTAACCCACGTCAACGATGTGACCGTTGCATACATCCCAGTATATACCATCGAGCTCTGGATAAAAATACTAAAATAATTTAAAGCTACTGCAGAATGGTAGCATTGCCAGGAGGGATACAAAATCTGGCAACGCTGTTTTAACTTCAAAATTAAATCCGTTAAAAAAAACCAAATCAAATTAATTTATTACAACATATGTAAAAATGAAAAAAAAAAGAAAACTGCAAACACATTTTTATTATAAATATAAGTTTGCTTTGTATTGTATTTGAAATATTTAGAATACATTTTATCAGATCAGATTTTTCATTTCAGAAAAAAAAAAATTAGATAAATAGCACATTTTTAGAATTATGATACATCTTTTTTATTTTATAATTAATATGAATAATATTATTTTGAAACTTTAGACACAGGGAAACTGATAAATTGATGGTCCATGGCTTATGTCAAATAATATTTGAGTTGAATTCAGACAAATTTATTATTGTTATGTGCCATCAAGATTGACAATTATATTTAATATAATATTAATATATTTACAACTAAAATTGTTAAGTACAGATTACCAATTCGTTGTTTGTTATGTCTGTGTTTACCCGACACGTTTCCTAGAACCACTTATTGTTTTTATACATATTTCCAAGAAATATAAAAGAAAACAATAAGTAAAAAAGCTCGCAAGAATGTTGATCTCAATTGGCATTGAATGAAGCACAGAGCTTGCATTGGGGACTTCGTTATCAGCAGCATATAAATATAGCAGGTCCATGTCTCAGCTAACCAGTATCTCGCAGACTTTACTGTTGAATCCAAGATGTCTCCGAAATTCGTTCTCTCACTTCTACTTCTGTGCTTCGTCCTTCTGGGACTCAGCGACGCCCAAAGGCGACAGCAGCCGCAGCCAAGATATCGAGTGAAAGGAGTAAGTCTCAACAAGTGTAACAATTTTTTGTCCAGTAATTAAAATATGGTTATATTTTCGCATAAATAGCGCAATATGGGAGGAGATGGTGGCTTTGGAACAGACGCCAATCCCCCACCTTTAGATGCAACAGAAGATTGCAACCAGAACAACCTGGCCAGTAACACTCGGGATAGGTTCCCAAAAAGACACCATTAAAGGGGATAAGGACGACGGCCACTGGACCAGGAAAATAATATAATAATAATAATAATAATAATATAGAACTTTTTCTAGTTTTGTCTTTGATCATTTTCTAGTTCCCACGTATAAATATGTATTTCATAAAGATTAATCACTAAAATAAAATCAATAAAATCAACAACAAACCCGAATACATCGAAAATATTTCTTAGAACAATTAAGATTATCAAGTACTCTCAGAAACAGAATGAAGATTAAAGCGAAGCCAAGATTATGATGATCTCAATTGACATTAAATACCTCGTAGAGAATCAACAGTCGAAAATGAAATATGTCAAATTAAACACAAATACAACTTATTTAATAATGCCGTTTAAGGCCAGGTTTCCTTCGATGTTAAAAACACGCCCCTCCTCTTTTTGGTAACATTCATAATACATTTTTATTTACTAGGAGGGATACAAAATCTGGCAACGCTGTATTAACTTCAAAATTAAATCCGTTAAAAAATATAAAAATAAAATTTATTTATTACAACATATGTAAAAATGAAAAAAAACAACTGCAAACGCATTTTTATTATAAATATAAGATTGCTTTTAAGCTTCTTCTTGCTTAATTTAAAATATTTTGAATACGTTTTATCAGAGCAGATTTTACAATTCAGAAAAAAAAGACAATTAGATAAGTATCACATTTTCAGAATTATGATGACATCTTTTTTATTCTATAATTAATATGAATAATATTATTTTTTTTAACTTTAGACACAGGGAAACTGATAAATTGCTGGTCGACTTTTGTCAAATAATCTTTGTGAACGAACTAGGTTCAAATTTGAAATGAATTCAGACAAATGCATTATTGTTATGTGCCATCAACATTGACAATTATATTTAATATAATATTTATATATTTACAACTAAAATTATTAAGTACAGATTACCAATTCGTTGTTTGTTATGTATGTGTTGACCCAAAACGTTCCTTAGAACCACTTAATGTTTTTATAAATATTTCCCAGAAATATAAAAGAAAACAATAAGTAAAAAAGCTCGCAAGAATGTTGATCCCAATTGGCATTGAATGAAGCACAGAGCTTGCATTGAGGATTTCGTTATCAGCAGCATATAAATATAGCAGGTCCATGTCTCAGCCAACCAGTACCTCGCAGACTTTCCTGTTAAATCCAAGATGTCTCCGAAATTCGTTCTCTCTTTTCTACTTCTGTGCTTCGTCCTTCTGGGACTCAGCGACGCCCAAAGGCGACAGCAGCCGC
>JAEIHY010017279.1:0-27071 GCA_018904565.1 Drosophila tsacasi | reverse complement strand
CAGTCTGCCTTCCTAATGGAAATTGTCATCGCGACACAAAGAGACACGGCGGCCAGCAACCGACTCCAATAAAGTTCGATCCCCATTCATTGGATCGAACTTTGGGGGATAGAAATCAAGAATCCAACATTAGCTTTGAACGGCACTCGAAAATGTGCTGAATCACACTTCCATGTAATTTCAGCAGCATAGGGAAAGGGCAACACACACATGATCATGATCATCATCATCATGATGGAGAGCCGGGTCCGCATGTGTTTTAATTAGAATATCGTGAGTTGTTTGGCTTTCGATCATATAGCAAACAATATCCATACGAGCTGCTCGCCCGCTCGCATATTCGACTGTGTGCTCAAGCCGTGGGTGGCATTCCCAGTGACTCGACATAAAGTAAATGTAAACTGAAAACGGAAAACAACAGACTCCGCCAAGGAATTTCCATAATTATTATTCTTTTCGGATCAGATCTTGTCCGCATTTAATAAAGTAATCAAAGCCTTCTCGAGAACGGAATTGGGTTGAACATAATGAGATACTGTGTGTGGAATGGGAAAGATTCAGCTTGAAAAGGAGAACTGACAACTTCAAATTGGATTCGCTGAAATTTCAATTTATTGCTGTACAGGCGTCATACATATTTGGGGAATCATTACGAATTTTCGTGGGTATTCAAAAAAAATATGTTAAAAAGTACGACATTCCACAAACTTGCAGTGTAAGTAGTTACAATTTAAAATACATTACAACTAAAGTTAAATATGATTTTATTCATTTTTATAAAAATTTTTAGATAGTTGCTTTGTTGGAATATTTATTTGAATTAATTAATTGGTTGTAAAGTGACAGCAAGCTTGAAGTTGAACATAATCAGCTGCTAATGTTGCTGCAAAACCTGTTGCCCGAATGTTGCCGCATCGAGCTGGCAACATGTTGCAGCCGTCACACGTGGCAGCAACAAGAGGAACGAATTGAAAGTGAAACAAGTTCCACATACAGTCCGCTTCATTTTTGTGTTGCTTCATTTGCTGCAAGGGGGGCAAGGGGCAATGTTCAGGTGAGAAAGAGAAGTCCAGGTGCTCAGGGTGGCTCAGTTTTAGCCTCTGTCTCAGTTGACTTCATTACCGGACACTTGAAGCGAGGCAACACACAGTGGGCGGCAAGGACAGGGCGGTATGTGCGCCTAATGACACACAGCAGACACTTCAGTTGCTCCTCATACGATCTGCACAGTGCCCCTCGTCTCCGCTCCTGTAACTCCCACCTTGTGCGTGATAATGATACGACCTGGCACTGTTGACACCCAGAGAGCATCCTTTAAGCCCAGGTAAAATGGCGTGACAGTTAAAGGGGATTCCCCCACATGCAACTCACTTCGGTGTCTGGGATCTGGTCATTGCCATTGCGTGTCTGCTGCTGCTTATCGCCGCATTCGGCTTAAAAGGCGTTAAAGCTGCTAAATGCTCGATTATTGCCAAAGAGGGACAATGTCCCTCGGCAGAATATACTTTTATATAATTTAAAGGGATTAATAAAGACATTGTACAGGGAAATCTGTTGTTGCATGCCAATAATCAAATAAATTGCTGCAGTAGATAACATATTGACATAATGTACTTATTTATTATCAATATTTTATATTTAGTATTCTTCTTGATTTTGCAAAATGACTTTTGAGAGTACTTAAACCGCTATTGATAAATAGCAGATAAAAACACTGCTTAATATAAAACTCCTAGACTTCATATGTAAACTCTTCTTTTTAAGAAGTTAAACTTCATTCTCATTCCATCGAAAATCATTTAAAATAATAAATTAAATTTATGTGCTTAAACATTATAAGATGAGTAATATAAGAGTATTTAATCTTTTATTTTTGTTAATTTCCGAAGACACACCAAGAAGGAGTAAGCAGCTTGTACTATATTTTAAGATGTTCTTCATTTCAATAAAATCTAATGACTATTTCATATAGTAGTATTTCTAATTAGTTAGTAGTAGTTATTTGCTAATTAATTTTATTTGCTAATTTTTTATTATATGAGTATTTTAGCTAACTTTCGGTTTATAAGACTAAAAACAAACTTCTCTGAAATTGTAGACGGATGTTTCAGTTTCTTTCTTTCTTTGGCTTCCCCACTGGTTCATTATTTAAAATATGTTCAGCTCCCCAAGGGTGACAGTCCAAACGTGGTTTTCCATAAATTAGCTTCTCAATATAATTAACAAACAAAATGACTCAAAAAATGTTCCGCCAGAAGCGGTGAATGCAAAGAACGTTCCCCGAGTACGTGGAAATCATGTTGGGGACGCAAAAAGAAAAGGAACAAAATTCGATGCAGAAATACTGCACTTGGTGGCTCCTATCGTGGGTAATTAATAAGCCATGGAAATGCAATTTTTTCCACTAATCGTTGCAACAAATTGCGGCATGTGTGCAGCACACGTTTCGCGAATGCAGCGCGGAGTAGTTGGCGGTGGCGGAGGGGGCAATGCATTTCGATTACAAATTGCAAATGAACGCAAATCGATTAAGTTGTTTGCTCTGTTCTACCTCTCTTTCCAGAAGAAGAGACGCGGCTGGCCGGGGGAAATATGAAATGATCATGCAAATATGAGAGGGACGGGACGGGTTCGGGACTGCGGCAGGTTAGCATGCACGTGCTGAAAGACAACACATTAGCTTTGTTCTATGGAGTGAAAGTACTTGAACCTCCAGCTCGGCGGTATCTTCCGCTTCTTATCCAATGCCCCGTCTCTCCCTTTTGGTTGCACCAACTCCAAGTTGCCTGTCTGCGACCGTGGATCTTTCTTCTATTTGCAACTTTTCCAGCAAACAATGCCCCATCCTCGATTTCCCCGACCGATGTCGACTCCATTCGACTGAGAAATGTTTATTTAAATGCGCAAAATGCGTTGGGATCCCCAACTAGAAGTACAGTAGTACTGTAGTAGTGAAAACTAGTTAATGCAGCACGAGTCTTCACCAAACTATTTTTGAGTAATATAATAATGGGCTAATATAAAAATAAATTTATTTGGAATGTTAGTTTAATTTTTATGTTTTTTTATTTTTGTTTAAAATTAGGACGTAATATTTATTCATGGCAATTCCTTCTTTATTCATGTTATTTTACTATATAATTTATAAATTTTTCTTGCTGCTAACTTTCTTTAGTTATTCAAGATTTTGTATACACATTTTGTTTGACATTTGATAAAAGTTTACAGGAAAGATTTGTAGATTTATTGTTAATTAAAATATATACAAAAATTTAAAATATTGAAGCAAATAGTAATTAAATAAAATAAAATGTATGAGCGTTACGCAACTTTTGATTATTAGGTCTTTTGAGTTCTTTTGACATTAAGTGTTCAGAAATATTAACTATTATATAATTTATATTAAAAAAGATTAATATTATTATCTAAGTGGCCGCAACTTAACTCTTAATACAAATATTTATTTAATTTCTGCACCAGAGCTCCTAATTATCCAAAATATTTATGTGCATTTTGAGGATTCACTGTGTATTTACCTGCCGCCTAACTAGCCAACATGTTGGACCCACCGAGCCTCAAAAGTAGCAGCGAAGCAGCCAGCCAGCCAAAAGGCTCCATCCGCTTCCACGTCGACGGCCACATCCACATCCACATCCACATTCACTGCCACATCCACAGCCACATCCAAGTTGATTGCCCAGGCCATTAAGTGCAGCCAAACTGCTGAGCATGCGCAGCCTTCGCTCCATTTGCTGGGGGGTTACTTGCCCCCTCCACGCGTCCGCTGGGTCCCCTTGGCCCCTACGACTCTGTGTAAGCGCGGCATAATGAGCCGCGCAGTTACATTTATTTTAAATCTGATATACATATTTCTCTCCGCTTTTTTTCTTCTCCTGCTTCTTTTTTTGCATTGTTGTTATTTTGGCCTTTGTTTTTTTGGCCAGACTGCAGCAGCGGCAGCAGCTCAATGGCCATTGTTGCAGCTCGCCGTCCTCGTTTCTGTTTGTGTTGTTGTTGTTGTTGTTATTTTTGTGGGTTTTGTTGGTGGTGGTGCGCCGACGCCGCTGGCGACTCTTACAGAGACTTTAGCGCAGACTAGCCCGACTTCTGATAGATCTCAGGGTATTGCAAAAGGACCAAGAACTTGGTCAACATTTATTTAATATTACCAATTTTGACCTTGAAGAAAAATATATTAAAATTAAAATATTTAAAAGCCTAATTGACCTGTGTAATCTCTTTAAATAAAACCCGATGCTAGTTTTCTTCATAAATACGGGTTAATTAAAAAATTCACAATTCTTTCTGCAGAAGTTTGGTAAATAAATGTTTGTCTAAATGTCTAATAACAAATTTTAAAAACTAAGGGGATCCTTAAATTTGGTTAGCAAATATAGAACATAGACAATAGAATATAGATATATATGTTGTATACAGAATGAACATTTAAAAAAGCTGTGCCCAGTAGAAGTAATTAAGCAACACGCACAGTTCTCACAGAATATAATGAAGTATTTCAGTCACTTATACAAGTTATAAATAAATCTAGCTTTTTAGTTAGCTAGCTTTTTTTCTAGTCATAGCTATTTTGATTTAATTTTAAGCATAAATGTATCAACTTTCTTTTTCTTATCTAAACACTTTCCTCGACTTGTCACTCCCACAAAGTTCATTTATGGGGATCATCAAAAATCATAATAAAAGATAAGTTGGAATTTGCTCATTAACAATCACAAATTGGTAATAATCTAGTGAATTATGTATGTATTATTATGTATCCTAAACTCATTAATAAATATAATATACCAATTTGATTCTAGGACAAAACTGAATGACATCTAAGCTTTTCAGCCCCACATTCGAGTATATTTCCATATGCAAATTGTTCTGGAATGTATCCAGAAAAGGGCATTGTAAAGTCGATACTTTGACTTTGAAATATGTCCTCTGTTTTCTTGTTTTGATTGTGATTCGGTTGGCGGAGAATGAGCGGGCTACGCATGGCTGCCTAAACGCAAATGTATGCAAAGAGCCATTGAATTTGCAGTGCCAATCGGGGGAGAGGTCGGAGCTCGGAGGGGAGCTGACTAAAGAATGGTTGCAGATTCTTGCGTCTAGATTTTGTGTTTATTTTGCCCGAACAATGCACATGAATAATGTGTGTGAATCGCGGCCCGAAACCTGTGCAGATCTACCGAAGATCTCTTTGCTGCAGCTCCCCGCCCGCCCCNTGCATTGAATATTGTGTGTGTGCAGTTTGTGGCATTAATCAAAGCGCACTCGCCGACAGAGTCGCCATCTCGTAATGACCAAATATAAGAAAATGAAATAAGCCCCAGAGCTGACCAGCGGACACGGAGATCAGGCGGACGGACGACGGACTGACCGTCTAAATGCATTGGCAAACAGAAAGGCAAAAGGCATTTGGCATTTCACACTTTTACAGCCGAGAGGCAGCCAGTCGACCGCCCAGTCAGCGCCTATTGATTTAAACAATCTTTCCCCCATTTTTTCTCCGTGAAGGAGGTTTTCGTTTTTGTGTATTTTTATTTTTTTGGGAAAGCGTAAACTTTGCTTAGTAAATTAAATTTTAAGCGAAATGTTTACCCGGGCAGGGTGGGTTCATTAAGTGAAAGGAAAACCTTTATCGTGCGAAATTCGATTGGTTTTAACCTTTAGTTTCTTATTACAAATTTTTATAAAAATTGCGGCAGCTAAAGATTTATATATACTAAGGGTTTTGAGGGATTAGAATCTGACGGAAATAAATTAAATTGTTAATAATATAAGTGTGTCATAGTTCACTACAACTTTTAGATAAACACTTTAGTAATGCAGGAGTAATTCCTCAAATATTTCAGTTGGGTGAGTCATCTAGTCAATATGTAAGAAACCTCTTTATTCCTTAGTCTCTTTGTTATTCGCATAATATATGAAAATAGTTCATGAAATTATTCAGTCTCTTTTTCCGTTAAACCTGCTGCTGGATTATTCTCGCCCATAGCAACGTTTACCGTTCTGGACTTCATTATCATTCTGGGGCCAACTCTCTATGCCGCCAGTTGAGAACGGCCTTTTAATGGCCGAATAATATTGCAGTTGCAGTTGCAGTTGGCATTCGGCATTCGGCAGTTTCAGTTTGAATCTGAAATCTTTAGTCAAGGCGGTGTTAACATCGCCCCAAACTCGTGACCGGCGACCGGTGGAAAAGGCGGACAAAATGCTCTGCCGGCTGTTGGGACTGCCTGAAATCATCATACGATATACATATATTTGAACGGCAGCATATCGGTTCTTACAATTCCAATTCCTATATATTCAATTATTGTCTTTCTGTTGTTTCCTCGCCGGGTGCCCGCGGTGGGAGTGAGGGAGAGTCGGGGGACTAATGGCAAGTGCAAGGAAAGTTTTTCAGATTTCGGGCTTCTTTGGTTTTGGCAACTGAAGCAATGAGCTGTAATTTCTACTAAATAGCTTATTTTATTTAATATTATATATTTAATAAATTTGAAGAATTGAATAAGCTTTAAGATTGTATATGTTTCCAAAGTTACTCAACTTATTTCTATTGGTATTTCTTTCTTTTAGCTTACAACATATGTCTTAATGAACCTAATTAAGAGTCTGCTTAAAGAAAATTAAATAATAATAATATATTTGAGCTGCTAACATACACTTATTTGGAATAATGATATGGGTATTCTGAGGCTCATCTGAGTTTTCATAATATTCTTAAGGTTCGTTCCATAATAGAACCAGCCTAGTTCCTACTTTCTGTAGAGTAAATACACAATTTGAATGAAAACTAAGTATTTCTAAAGCCTATTTTATTCACCCGACAAACTAAAAAATTATGAAATCTAAAACAAAAAAATATTATGTCACTTAATGAATCAGTTTAAAAGATCCTCATTTATGGAGGTACTTAAAATTGTAATTAATATTTCATTAATTAAAATTAAAAGGGTCACAATCTGTTCCTTTAAGATTTTAATTGAATTATGATTCTATCCATAGCATTCTTCTATCCACATTCACGCCTCTCCATCTACTGGGAACCCATATGCCCTGTCAGTGACGATGTAGAACCCTTTTCTACTACCGGCGGCAACGGCAGCGGCTGCAACCAGAGTCAAAAAGTTGTGGCTGCTGTCGATGCCGCTGCAACTGAAAACTGAAGAATGCAACAAGAAGCATTGATTTCAAATAAATTTCGCTGCCGGCCAAATTGTATGCCGGTTGCTCTTTTCGGGATAGTTGTCGGTTCATGGGTGTGGGGCATTGGGATGGGTATTGAGACACATAGAAAAATGCTTTAGTGCTTGCAATTGTTAAACACATTTTTGCAATAATTTTTGTATTTTCTAAAACTAATAGTAAAATGTTTATTTGTAAGAAAAGTAATAATTTATTAATCAACTTTCGAGAGAGATAAAAACATAAGGCTACATACGGGCAAAAAGGAGTGCCGAAGACAAATTCCAAAGTAACTTCCAGGTATAATTTCTTTTCTTTCCAACTGTCATACCCCTGACTATAGTTAAATCCAACAATATTCCTTGTAATTTTTATTTAAATAAATACATGTTTTTCTGTATTTTTGTAATCTAATTTTTGTTAGTTTATGGATCGCTTCTTCGAGTGCATCTGGGTCTGGGCTTGGGTCTCTCGCTTCGTGCCTTCTGCTGCAGCTGTGGGTGTGTGTCTTGGGTGCGCACAGAGACAGACGGCGAGATAGAGACGGACAGATAGCGATAGAGCGAGAGAGGGGCGGACTGGGGGACAGAGTCAGGGACAGGGACAGACACATACACACGCCCCGATGCAGGCGCTGATATGGGATGCATGTAAATGCAATCGTATCTTACGGCTGTGCACTTTCTAGCCGAGGCCAGAGCCAAATCCAGAGCCAGATCCAAAGTCAGAGCACAAGTTCAAGTTGCACGTTGCACGTTGCTGCTCTCCATCTGGCATTGTTTGCTCTTCATTGTTGTTTTGATACCCGGTGGGAACACACATTTTTAAAGGGTATATCGTATACCTAGAGAGTAACAAAGTGTATTGTCAATGAATGAAACCTTAGAGCTTTATAAGACCCCATAATTTTTGTTTATATAAAATACATAATTTATTATATTCAATTATAAAGCGTGAATATCCTCAGGTTGGGCAACATATTTATTTTCTTTTCAATTAAATTATAATACAAAATGTTAAAATAAAATGAAACAACACCGGGTATCCCAGAGTCGGGAAAGTCTCCGAAAAGGTTCCCAATCGTTTAGTTTTTTCCAAGCGTTTTTTCGGGGGATCCGATGCCCTGTTTGGCGCTGTTGTTGTTGGCGGTGCGGCGCTTTGGCTGCTCCTGTTATTCTACTAAGTTGATAACCATGTTCAAATAAATCACCTTTTGCGTGGCTGCAAGCGAAAGGCGAACCGCTACGGACATGGACATAGAGATGGAGATGGCGATGCCTGGGATGGCGGGCAGGGGCGGACAGCATCCGTGGCATGTTGCGGCTGTGGCAGCCAACTATGAGTCGGTTGTCGTTGCATTTCGGCTTTTATCTTTTGTTTGCAATATTCAGATGCATCTCGCAGATAATTTGTTGCTTTGCTAACCGAAAAGGTAACTTAGCCTCGGTTTCGCGTTCGGAATCGGTCCCCTACAACCTACAACCACATCCGCGGCTACACCACCCACCCAGCTTAACAGTGGATCGATCAAAAATGTTGTCTAAATAAAAATAAATAGTTTAAGATATATATTATTGTATTCTAATATTTTTAGTTATGAAGGAGATATTGTTTTTAAGGTTTCTTTATAGGCAAGTAATTTTTTTACTGAGAGTTATGTATTGCATATATTTCCTTGCCTTTCTTTATGTTTTATAGTTTTATATGTCATATATTTAATATCTATATTTACTTCATTATTTAAATTATTTTAATAGATAAGAATACATTTTCGAACATACTTGTTATGTATTTTATTTACTCTTCACATCTTACTATATTCAAACTTAATCTTATAAAGAGCTTTTGTAGTTGTCATAGTTTTATAGTTATTATTAATTTCATTACGTATTTGCATATATTCATTCCACTTCCATTGGCCTATGTACGATTATTTTAGCATAATAAAAATATATATGCAAAATGTTTTTGTTTTCTGTGGCTGGCGGCCTTTCCTCGGTCCGCGTCCCTGGATAATGGCATAATGTGGCTGTGCCTTTGATGCCATATCGATTTCAAGGCACAAAAATTGCCATATCCGCCCCCTGTCTTACCCCAACCCCTTCGCACAGCATATTCCTCCTGCCGTTGGTCCGCAGTATCTGTGTCTTTGCAGCTGCCGTCAATTTTCTGGCTGGGGGAGTCTCGAAACTCCGAGAGTCTGAAACTCGGCCCGAGGCTCTTGGTCTCATTAGCCGGCGCAGTGGAACCGGGGGGGAGAGTCGGGGCATCGTCGGGGAGGGAAAAACAGGGATCGGGGTTACGGCACAGACAAGTTTTCGCTACGTGACAAAGTCACAACACTTGACACACACGTTCCCAGGGAACAACAAATTAGCAGAAGTTACAAATACTTGACCTTTTCCTCGGGACGGGGACTCGGTCTGCTGATTAAGTTGTTGCTTATCAAATGACATTAAATAATTGCACGGAATTCGGTCTGCGTGTGTGAGAACAACATGACAAATTTAAGTCTAGCTTGGAGAATAAAGAACTCCCCTCCCTGCCTCCACAGTTTCAACATTTGACGCCAATTTATAAATTTGGAATCCTAGAATCCGCTTTTTTCCACACTTTTTCTCTTTGCTAATCTCGCTTAAGACCCGCTTACAGCCCGAGTCCTCGGCAAAGTCCGATTTCGATTGTGCCAACCCCATTGGAGCGGAAAAGTTTTGCGCCATTTGATTTGGATTTAGTTTATACGGGGCAAGGGGTGGAAAGGAGGCTCAGCTGCGCCAACAAAGAATTGTCAACAGGCAGAAAGTTTTACTTTCGAATCGCACAGAAAGTTTCCCCGGCAATTGTTTAGACTGACTTGAATATAGATATTCCCGAACGTTTGCATAAAGTCGACAGTTGATGTGTGCGGGGACAAATAGCCCAGATGAGGCCTCTGGCTGGTTAAAAATGTCCTAGAAATCTATAGAAAATGCCAAAGGTTGAGGGGATTTCGTAATGTTATTTGCAAAGTTTAGGCTTTTGTGGCACAGTAACAATCGAAGAAATAATATGATGTGTTTAAATGAGTATTCCGCTGACACATTTTTGTAAATTTTCAATAAATATTTAAAATGTATTATTATTATTTAAAGATTTTAAAACAAAAGTTAGCTTTAAACATTGAGACCATTTTCATGAAATTTAAATAAATTAAATGAATACAATAAATGATTTTTCCTAATGGTAATCAAACTAACAATAATTACCCTCAAACACATAATCTCTACTTCTCTTGTTGAGTTTCAACATTTCTAAGCTCAGAATATGCTATGTAATCGGTAAATTAAATCTTACATTTTTATCTAACAATCCTAATTAGCTGATTAGCCATTGTTCTCCTTTAATTTCAATAGGGGAAAGCCTGTTTGCTCCGTCAGCCGGATTTGTGACTTGTTAGCTATTATTTATGCCGCAGAGGAAATGTGTCTCGCATTTAGCAATGATTGTCATGTTGTCACACAAAACCAAACCGAATGCAAATGGGGGAAAACTCACACAGTGAGGTTAAAATATGGAAACACAATCCGATGCAAAACCGAGAAAACCGAAAACCGAGGACCGAAAACCAAAATGCTGGGGAGGAACCCGCCCGAGCACGCAGAGCTTTTGTAAGCGTATTTAATTACATTTGCCAATTGTCTATGAATATGTCAGCAGCGTGTAAATACAAATAAACAAATTAATAAATATGTATGCGCAATGCAGACGAGCGAGCGGGCCCGTGTCCTGGCCAAGGACCGACTGGAATGCAGTCACCCAGGACGATTGTATTGTCCTTGAACATGCCAAAAGATAAACTTACTCCGTCCGATTTCCCCCTCGGTTTTGCGTTGTGTGCACAAATCTGCCTAAAATGTTTGCTTTGAAATGCGTATACCATTGATAAGCCCCCCGCTTTCCCGTTTTCCCAATTTCCCAGCTTCCCACTCGTCGGTTCCTGGTCACTGATTGAATTTCCAGAGCAGACCGCAAAAGACCGAACCGAAAACTCATTTACATGGTCGTGCTGTATTGGAAATTATGGTTGGAAATTAAATACACATCTCTACGTTCTGTTCAAACGGCAATGAGGTAACCCAATCGGTCTGTATTTGAATTACTTTGTAATTTGTCATCATTTAATTAAAAGTTTGCTATTTTATTTGTCATATTTAAGGCGTCTTGTTTCCCCAAACTGCTGGGGCAATTAAGAAAACTTTGTATGAGGATGTTTGTGTGAAGAATATTCATTGCTTGTGAGAAATGTACAAGTGCAGTTGTTTAATTAAAGCGTTTGACAATTTATTATACGTATTTAATATTTTTAATAAATCTCCTTTTCAGCAGCCAATGCTCGTTTGCTAAAAGTTAGTTATTTGTTTTACACAACTAACTGGCATTTAATAAATAAATAAATACACAAATATAAATAAATAAATCCCTTTTAACAGAAATAATAATAGATATCGTAAAACATAAAAGAGATAGTAAACACCCAAAATTGTAATCTTGATTGAACAAAATATATAAATTATAAATTATTATATAAATTGATTGCTTGAAAAATATCGATTTTATCGATTTTTCACAGTTAACTTTTAGGATTTTGTAATTTAATAAATATATTCCATTTAAAAATTTTTTACAAATATTTAACAAAGAATTTAATTCATCCTTTTTCCGCAAAGTTGAAAGATCGATAAATAAATCGACATTCATACTTTATCGATACATCTATCATTCCTAGTATATAATATTTAAAATAGCCTACACCGAGAGAATCATATATTAGGGGTGAAGAAAAGGAGTACTATAATGACGAAAATTAAAGCAATTTGATGCATTTTTTATACAAAGGTGGTATAAAACCCTGTAGAGGAGTATTAAAGTTGTCAAAATAGGATTTTCCTACTCTAAGCAAATCATTATGTTCTCTGTGTAAGCATATGTATGTATGTGTAATCTGAATCTCTATAGATATTGTGAATTTTTATATATTTCATATATTTTATAACGAACGAGAGTTATATATTTTAGAGCTGCAAAAATTCCACTCCTGTGAGTCACATTTCTTTCCAACAATTGTGGGTATTTATAGCGCCCTCAAAAGTTGAGCTTAAATAAACACAAATGCGGTTGAAGGGGACTGAATAAAGGAACGAGATTATTGCATATTGCGGGGCACTCCCATTGTGGGAGTAAAAAATCAGATGTCTGTGCATATGTTTGTTATTACGTTGCACACGCACACTCACGCGAAGCCAGTGGCAGATCAAAACAAAATCAACTGGCCCCAACATTTTTATTCGTGCCATTTCCTTTGAAATGCCCCCACTGAATCACGACACAGGCAACACAAAGTCCACACCAAGAAAATAATCATTTAAAAGGAAAGGAGAACTATTAAATGCAAATTATGTCAGTTTCATCGGTGACGCGAGGCTCCTCCCTCGACATCTCGCTACCCTATACCCCAGTGGCATACAAATTAACAATTATCGGGGGACACGACAAGGTAGAGTCGCCTCCGAATGGTTCTTTTTCTAACGCTTTCGGCTAATTAAATTGGATTCAATTGAAATTTAGAACGTTGCGCATGGCACGTGATTGCCTCGTCTCTGTCATTGGCATTGTTTTCATTTGGGCTCTGGCCCTTTTTCGGGCTTAATATAAAACGTAATTAAACGCGGGGCAACGGTAAAAGTAAAGCAGGAGGGGCGGGGCTGCCGTGTAATAATGAAAACTTTATGGCTTTCCGATAAACGGTTCAGATAATATTTTTGTCTCCGGGCCCCCTTCTAATAAGCAGCTAAAAACGTGCTTGGGAAATCGAATGACTTCGCCCGGGCTGACCCACTGAAATCCTTAGATAATCTTTAAGGCCAAAAGCTTTTACTGCGATGGGTCAACTATTATTTACATTTATCTCAAATCCCTTTGATGTTTTCCTTACTCGATTTGCTCCTCTTCGGGTTTTGTTTTTTGTCCAAAATTTAAATTTCCCAAGTTTTGTTTACAAACGAAAGCTAAAGCATATTTTTTGCTTTTTATTTCGCTAGAACAACAAATAAATGCTGAAAATTCCGATTGAATGTGGAAAACCAAAATAAAGCCGAGGGACAGGGTAAAAAAAAGGAGGAAGAAAAGAGTGGGAAAACCGAATTCAACCGGAAGCCAATGTAAATAAAGTGCCGAACATGTTTGTTGGTTCCGTCAAAGCGGCAAGAAGCCGAGAGCTGCAGCAGCAGCAAAAAATATCACTTTGATCTGTAAAGCTCTCCAACCCCATCGCCACCCACACCCACCCATTTCTCCCGCCCCGCTTTCCCTCATTTTCCCACCCACCCCGGGCACTGCAGCTGCCCAGCGCATCAGTCAGCGGGTGAAAACTTTCAAGCTAAAAAGGGTTGCCAACTTGGCCGCTTAAGTTTCAGTTTCTGTTTGGGAAAATGTTCCCAAAATTTGTTTACACTTTCCACTGGGTGTGCGTGTGTGTGCGTGGGAGTTGGGAAATGGGAGGGTGGTGAGGGGTGTGGGGTGTGGGCTGCGTAATTAGCGGATGCGTTGAGCGCCACGCTTTTGTCTAGTTTGCATTTCAAAGTGAAATTTTAGTAAATGAAATACTTAGAAAAACGGGAAGAAGTTGATTCGGCAAGTGGTGGCAGCGTGAGAGTGTGAAAAGTGATCGTGATTGGGAAGAACTCGATTTGTAAAGAATTTTGGTAATATTAAATACATAGAGTAGAGCAATATTTACTTTTTTTTCACTTGTAAATATTTTCTTATCGGAATATTTAGTTTAAATAAGTAAATATAAAATCATTATTCGTAAATTGAAGTCAACTAAAATATTTTGAACACATTTTATATACAAACATATTTCGAATATATTTTTTTACAAAAAAAGCATAATAATTTAAATCAATTTACTTTAGCATAACTAATATAATTATTATATTTACCCATTTCTCATTTTCCGATTAATTTTCCAATTGTGTTTTTCATGATCATCTCCAAGTGGAATTCACCCTTTCCTATTGTGATTTATTTACTTCTTGCTATTATTTGTTTGTTTTTGGCTAATTTGGGGAAAGCTTCTTTTTTCCCCCGTTTTTTTGTGGCCCAGTCCAGCCTTCAATCAACACCCACCATGATTGAGATTGATTCAGTGTCCAAATGTTGTTTTAGTCTTTAACAAATGAAGTTGCATGTCCGTTGAGAGATGTCGGCATAAACTGAGAACTTCCCTTTGACAGGAAGTGCCAGATCAGAACAAACAACACTCCTCCGATGGCTCGGAATACTTCTTCGGTAGCGAAAAAAACGTGAAATAATAATAAAAAAGGGAAAGAACTTAAGCCGCTTCACACTTGGCAAATCCCCAGCTTCCTACATGAAACTAATGCCCCCGACAAGTCTGCAGATGTGCAGATAAATATATAGGAATTGAAAAAAATATGCTCATCATCATCCTCGTCGTCGTAGTCGTCGGTGCACCCACATGGATCAACAATGCATTTTCTACCAACACCTCCACCCCCATCCGAGCTCCTCAGGTTGTGCATTTCGCTTGAAGCGCACTCTCGTTTACGTTTAATTGAGTTTATTGATGCATATTTGAAGTTGGCCTCCTCCTTCGCCGATTCGATTTCGATTTCGTACGCTCCGCATTGGATTGTGGGCGGGCTCTCCAAGGGACGGGCCGCCACTTGAAAGTGCAAAAATGCAATTAATTAAGCGCATTTATTTGCACACTCAATGGGCCGTGAGGTGAGTGTGTGCGTGGCCAGGGGATGAGGGGCAGAGCGCGTGCCGATTTGGCCAACTGCAGGTCCATCGATTATGCGGTTACCGGTGCTGGCTAAGCATTGATTAGAAGTTGAAAAGTCAAGTGAGCCGATGAGGGCACAGGCCAAGGTGGATTATAGAATAATTTATAAAGTGGATCTTAATTAAGTTTATTTCAATGATTCTGCTCTAATTCAGATGTTTTTTTAAGTTATTTAAAGGATCTGTTAGGGCGATAAATTATATAACTTTAAGCTCTAAACTACAAGAAAGTCTAAATACACATTGAACAGTATTCGAGCAGCATCATTTATTTGTTTAATACATTAATATTTATAAATTAATCGCAATAAATATTAGGTAGTAAAGCTAATATC
This sequence comes from Drosophila tsacasi, assembly GCA_018904565.1. Taxonomy (NCBI): domain Eukaryota; kingdom Metazoa; phylum Arthropoda; class Insecta; order Diptera; family Drosophilidae; genus Drosophila; species Drosophila tsacasi. The sequence continues at coordinate 11,691 of JAEIHY010017279.1, read as the reverse complement.
ATGAAATGTATTATTCAATTTATACATTATTATTAATATCTCTTTTTATTTCACTTAAATTTAAACAAAATCTTATACATTTTTAATTCATTCTTCACAAGATAATTAATACTATACATATTGAAATGATTATAGCCGAGTACCATTACGATTTCCAGTTCAATTATGCTTTGACCTCATGTAATCCATCACTCTGACCTTGCAACCTTTGCTCTTCGCCTCCCCTCTTGGTCGACCAAGCGATTCCGGAAAAATCTTTACAACTCCCACACAATTTTCTGTGGCCGCTTCTGCGATGCAGCCGAGTTCATTAAACGCCGGCCGGCTAATTAAGGCGCAATCGAGTTAATTTCTGTTCTAAGCGAGGCGGTTAATTAAGAGACCAGACAGAGGCATCGGGGGCGTACCGAAATTATGCACTAATGTGTCAGCACATAAGTATACAGATATATACACACGACTCTCATGCGATTTCCCTCCCGGGCGCGTTTTCCCTCCGATTGGCATTCAATTCGATTCGATTCTGCGACTGCGACCGCGGTCAATGGTAATTCAATTAAAGCCGCTTGCATTGTTCGGTTTGTTGAACTCGCCGGAATCTGCGGCGATTGATCCGATCCGAGCCGCCTCGGCGTTAATCCAGCCCGCATCTGGGAGTCTCGAACGCTCGATTAAGAGGAGCACCCGCAGTTCCAAGGCGCCATAAACAAGGTGACTTTACTGGCTCGAAACAGTTGGCACTTTGCAGTTGCCACTTGGCAGTTGATAGTTGGTAGTCGCCCTCGCAGCGGGGAGCGCGGTCTCACAGGGAGGCGAGGGGGGCGGGCCAGGTGATGGGGCAGGCGTGGTAACCTGCAAAAGCGCACGTTTGCGATAAGTTCAACGCGGTGCGTTCGATGAGTTATGGTTATGGTAAAGTCACATTTCGCTAAGAAGGCATATCTAAAGTGTTATGGATGCATTGGGGAGAGTTCAAGGAGTTCGTTGGGGCCTAAGAAAGAGTTGAAGGTTAAAGTCATGTGAACATAACCTTTGAATAAGTAAATATTAAAGTCAATATACAAGAATACCATCATTAATTTTTATTTGAATTATATTCCCTTACCTCTGTTTAAGATAAATTTGAAATTTTTGTAGTTGTGTTACTTGAAGTATTTTTTATATATAATATACTTAATATTTTGTATACAAAAGATGTGTAGATAACACACAGAGTTCTATTGAGCAAGTTGTTTGTACAAATATGGAACCTCTTTAAATCAAGTTTAAATCAAACTTCTCACACAAACCTCGCACGAAGCTCACTCATCATTTCATTGCACTTCAAGCCACTCATCTTCCGCCGGCCAGAGTCGAATTCTGGTTTATCAAAGACGGCCGTAAAATCAACTAATATGACCGAATGCATTTGCATAGCACACAGATCTCAGTCGATGAGCAACTTGGCGAACAACTTGCAACTGGAAATCCACTCGCACATCTCACACTGGGGTGTGAAAATTATAATTGAATTCAATAAAGTTGTCTCCGTGTGATGGAATTTGATTTTACCTAATTGCCAGGCTGAGAGCTGGCCTCCTTCCCCCCAACTTTTTTTCCCTTCCCTGCCGCATAAAGTGACGAATCTTACGATTTCAATTAACGTTCGATCGGAAGGTGTGAGGGTGTTGGTGCGGGTTAGAGGAGGTGTGGAGGGGTCATGGCCCAACACAATTTCAGCCGTTGGCCCATGTGCCATTAAATTACGTTTTTATTTCGTTTGCCGTAAACCGGAAATTGCGACATACGCACGGAAGTCAAGTCAATAAATGGCGAAGCTTTCCACTCCTGTCCAATCTACAGGCCCTGATTTTTTCCACCCCCTCCTGCAGCTGAAAACTAGTTACACAAATTGCTGGAAAAACTCAATAACATTTATGAAACTTGAGCGAACTTCTCCGCCTCGGCCTCACCGCACCCTCCGCCTCGTGTGTTCCGAAAAAAACAGAAATTCCCCAAAAAGAAAATCAAGGAAAAAAATTGTAAGAGAAAAAATTGTTTTTCAATTAAAAAGTTTATGTTTCTGCTGCTGCTGCTGCTGCGTGCAGACAAATTTGCCATTCAATTTGCCCGCTGGACACGAAGGGGGTCCAGATTTGGGATGAGGCTGGAATATGGGCAAGGTGTCTGTGTGGTCCCACTGAACGTGCTCAGGTGTGCAGCTTGGTTACGAGTATGATGTATGTCAGTGGCCACAAATTGCCGAGGAATGTGTCCGATTTTCAAGTTAATTGTTTTTGTTGCAGTTTAAGGAAATGTTACAAAGAGGAGTTTTTTTTTCTCGTTGTTTAAATCTTAAATATTGAATTATAATGAAATGAATAATTTATTTAAAATTCTTTATGTAAAATTGGAAATAAGAATTAATATAATATTAAATTGATAAAGCAGGATATTTAAAGGGACAATTTTTAATAAGTATCATTATCAACAAATGGAACATTTAAAATAAATGAGATAAATATTAAATTTAAGCAAAGGATCGTCTAATAAAAAAGAATTTTTTACTGCAAAAAGTATATAATTAAAAGCCCTTTTAAGACTCCATTAATATTCCATTAAATAATCCGAAAATTGTTCTTTACTTAAACTGTTTTTCAGTAATCTGAATCAGCAATTGAAGTGTAATTTAATCGCCATTCATCGCTCACTTCAATGACCTCTTTACCTTTCTCGTTATCTGCGATCCCCGACGGCCACCCACGCAGCCATCAAGGTGTTAAACATGCCCCTCGATTTCCCTGCCATTTCCTTCAACTTCGTTTGCCCAGCGGAGAGTCAAAAAAAAAAAAACACTGATAAGTTGACAGAGTTTTTTTCCAGCCAGGTTTACATAGCATTTAACACTCTCTTCTCGCTTTTTTTCGGTTCTTACTTGGCCCGGCATTATGTGCCATAAATTATGCAGAGTGTGAGCATATTTGATGTCCCTCTCCGCCTGCCATTCGATTCTGCGCCAGCAGCACCTGCTCTCCAACTTCCTGGGGCATCATTAGCAGTCCACAGGCATAGGGAAAAACAAGAAAAAAAGAAAAGGCAACCGAAAAGAAATTCGAATTTTTTGTCGCCCGCATTAACCCCACGATATGAGAGGGGTGGTCGAGGGATATATGGGGGATATGGATATCCCTTTTTTCTGAGCGTTATTATTAATGCCTGGCACGTCGATGGTGTGGAAAACCCTTCCCCCCCGAAAGTCCAGGTTAAGTTATTTTCACCCACTCCCTTTTTACAAGGGAAACCCGATAAGCTGCTTTCTGTGGCCGGCTGTTTTTAATCTTAACACAACATTTAACTCTGCCTTGCGGCTATCTCCAGCCGCCCACTCCGGGATACCACCCAGCCACCCCCAAGCCACCCACTCGGGAACCACCCACCGTGAGTGCAACATTTTCCTGGCCACGTGTGCCACATTAGATTCGTCGCCAAACACGCGTCGCATTTGTTGTGCTCTCAAGCTCTCAACTCTCCTCTGCCCCGAATGCAATTGACTTGAACTAATCCAAACATTATCGCCGGCGTGCAACGTGCAACAAAAAGGGGGGATGTGGCAACAATTGCGATTGTCGCATGCCAACATCATTAAAAGTTGTTTTGATTAATAACCAGAACGCAGCACGCGCTCCGTCGGCCCTTGTCTTTTGATCAGATTTTTTTGTAATGCTTCTTCTTTACTTTTATTCTCAGTAAATATTTGCAAAATGCTGGGGAGAATTTTAAACTCTCTTGGGTGGAGTTATCTAAAGAAAGATTTGGTAATTGCCGGAGAGCAATCAAACAAACCGAGGAAATTTGTTTGCTCCAATAAAGCATTATTTCTTTCCTTTTTTGTGTTTGCCTGCAAATTGTGCAATGAGCAGCTGATTGTATTTTTTACCTTTATGGGGGTAAATTTCCTTTCAGATATGCTAAGCAAACGGTACGTGTCGGAAGAAGTTGTTCCCGGAACAGCTGGAAAATTTTTCCGAAGATATCAGGTTTGTCTGCCTTTAAAAGGGAAACGGAATTAAAACGATAAGCTATTTTTTGTGAAGGTTTCTTAAAAAGTGCAATGTGCAAGGTGCTTCTACTGTGTTTTAAAAGTTAAACCTCTTCATGGTTTACATTACAAAATAATAAATATTCCTTCAAAGTGTAAATCAAACCTTGTTTTGCATAAACCATTTCCATTGGCGCCTCTGTTCATGTTCAATCCAGCTGTTCTCCTGACTCGATCCATAAAACAGATACATTTTATAATTTGTTTGTATCGCTAGTTGATCGTTACGACCTCTTGACGAATGCATCGAAAAACGCCACTCAAAACGGAGTGGAGTGGAGACCCATCAGGTTATTTGGGGCTAAGTGAAAGTAAATTTTTGGTATTTTTATGGATATCCATTGGGCTGGGGACAGATGCCATTAATGTTGCATTCCATTTCTTCGGCGCTGGAGTGTTGAAAGCTCTCTCGTCTCTCTTGTCTGTCTGTGTCGCCCCGAGCACTTCACACCGAATTGCTTAATCAGAGTGGTTCTTTCTTCTATCCGTCGCATGCATATCTTATAGTATTTGGATCCATAAGCGCATTCTTTTAATGTGGCCGAGAGGCCAGTGGCTTGACAAAAGCCATTAAAATAATTGGCCAGCGACGATTCCTCGATTGTTGTTCGTGGTAAAAGCCATTTGGAGCTGATTTATTGCATTATAAATTTGTGCGCATGCCTAAGAAGCTCCGATTTTGAAATTTTAGAAAGTTGTCCCCCCAGAAACGCTCCACCTTCCCACCGAAGAGAACCCGCACTCGGATATTTTATTAGCTACTACGCATCTATAAATTATGCCTAATGAGCCGGCTAGACGTCGAAGACAACAAAAGTCTGAATGCCTTGGGTTGGGCCCTTCGCGTATATTCTGTTTCCGTGGCAGTGGGGGAAAATGGTGTGAAATTGTAATTGGATTGGAATGCGCAATGAGGCGGAAATGTAATGCAAAATGTTGAAACAAATGGATCTTGTTTGTCAATTAAAGTGTGACCATAAAACATGTCACAATGATGTATGCCCAAAGTGAATTTCATAATCCCCGGCACACAGAGAATTACAAGAAACTTATACTTTTACGAGCTACTGATTCAATTGGAAGTCGGCCGTTAATGAAGTGGGGGATGTTAATGTTGGAATTAATTTTGTTCTGACACTATTGGGTTTATGATTGCTTTGTTTTTATTCATATATATATATATATAGCGAATAATTATGTAACAAATATAGCTTTTGTATATTTATAACTTTCAGTGCTTAAGATGAAGGCAAACCAAACGAGTGACCTTAAAGTTGGAAATAAATGATCAAAAGTTAATTTGTTTAAGATTTGTATACACCTAGGAAACATTGTCCAAAATACATTACATTTCTCTTGACTACTAATTCAATCTTATGTGAACTTTACTGACTATGAAACCCAATTTCTAATCAAACCTGAGAGCCTTCGAATACATCACTCGACACATCATCTTTATCAGCATCACCATCGTGGCTCGCAGGGGACAAATGGTGTTAGGACGCACAAATTCTGGGTAAATGAGAACCCTTTTTTGCCTAACTGGCCTTAAAAAATTAACAGCGGTGAGGGATGCGTTTGGGTCATGGCGACAGCAATAATTCAAATGGGAGCAGCATTACTCAAAGCGATTTGTGTGCTGTGTGTGTGCCTGACAGTCGGCAGAGCTAACGAACGAAGCCCGACTGGCCTCTAGTTTTGATTCATGGCCCTTGGCCACTGGCCTGGTCTTCCTCCACTCGTGGCCCGGCCTAATCGCCTTGGCGACACCTATTTTCGTAGGCGCGACATCCACTCGACTCAACTCCACTCCAATCCGCCGCATTTTGGACCCTAAGTCACATCCGTGCGTATGAGCATCATCAGTTGCCAGACCGTAACTAAAATGAGACGCCAAACAAAAAGCAATTACGTGTGCTGCCTGCCCTTTTGAGTTCCGAGGAGGGGTTCAGGGGGCATTGAGTAGGGGCACCTAGCACTGAATAAAATTCCTTATCGCCATGCGAGCTGCATGTATGAAGTCAGGGATATTTGGGATGGCAACGTGGAAAAATATCGGGTGCTCACAGATAGTTCTTCAATGCATACTTTATTGGGAATGCTTAGAAATTAAAACCAGAGAAATACCTTATGTTACGCAAATGGTTCCTTGCTATTTAATAGTTTTTTCGCAATAAAATACTTCGCTTTAGCACAATTTTGTATATCTCTAATATGTCTTTCCATTGTAATCAATAATCCAAAAACCGAGTTATGCTCCTTACAGATACACTTACATTCGACTTATGTTTTTTAAAAGGCATAAGATTTCCATCGTGAATTTGTGCCATCCCTAACTTCGAGATGCATAGCTCAGATATATGTGAGCCACAGTGAGAGAAGTAGTGAGAGGCCCAAGATAGTCGCCGAACAAAAGGCAGCGGCAATTAATCTTCGCTTCTGAGTTTGGCTTCAAGGTGAATTGTATGGCATGCGCCCGAGGGCCAAAAGCCCGATGTGTTTGGGTCTCTTGCCTTCCTTAACCAACGTTCCCCGCTCGATCCGCCTGCGCCCCTGCTAATGATGGCGGGTTAAACGCCGTGCTGCATTCAACTCCAACTCATTGAATTATAAATTATGCCTGCTGTGGAAACGGGAGGTGGAGGTGGAGGCGAGGGTAAAACGTGGCCAGGAGAACTTTTGGCATTGGCCAATTGACAGCTATTTTTGGGGATCGGGATTGGGATCGGGAACGGGAGCCAGCGTCCCCTTCCTATGGCAGGCGGTAACCATATGTAGCCGAAGCCACGACCTGGGTAATTTGCTTTATGATCCCAGCCTTGACTTTGGCCCGGGGCCTGCTTTTCGGGCCGATTGCCAGAACCCAAGCCAAGGATGTCCGAGAACGTGTGAAAAAGTCAGTCAGGCGTAAGTGCGCCCGGTATATGTGTTTGGGATAGCGTTTTCAGGTTCGATTGCACGTGGAAAATATGCTCCAAGCTCCTGTTCGCCTCTGCATGCGAAGGGTTCGAACGGCGTTCACTGGAGTGTAAGGCATGGACACACACAGCAAATCACCTGGAAGTAATACCCATCGGTAGTATCTCCTAGCGGCTGCAGGCAGGCCCGAAAACAATGACAGCCTTTTCTGCAATTTATTGATTCTGTCTGACATTGAAACCTGAGTTTGATGTCTGCATTTGGTCGACGGCGTCGTCAAGCGATAAATTAATTCAAAGGGGCAACTTTTAAATGACCATCGAGAGGGAAGATCGAATACCTAATCACGAATATTCATATATTTCGTACACATTTAACTTTGTACGTTTCATATTTTTCAAAAACATCACACATGTACATATCTATTATTTTGTGTCATATATTTTTCTAAGCAAATTATAAATATTTACTTCCCAAAAATAGTTTCCTTTCTTGTTTGCTATTTTTTCTACATCATCTTCACTACTGAATTAATTTTCATTTAAACTATACTTCTAATAAAACCAATTTGTTAACTCTTCAAATTAATAGCAATTTCCAAGACTTTTTCTTTTCGATTAAAATAGAAAGAGGGATTCTCTGTAATCGTTCGCTGACTCTGGCCCCGGGCGAAATGGTCGAGACAGACTTGACCCACATACGAATATTACCCAGACTTTAAGATGAATCTCAGCTCCTCTCTCACACTTCTTGGGGCTCTTTTGTCTCTTGGCTCATTTTCTTCAACCTCATATGGGTTTTTTGTTGTTATCTTAAGTGCACTTTTGAAGTGTTTTATTTATTGCACGACTTTTTCCTCTCGCCGGAGTTTTCTCCCCGCCTTCTCATTCTTAAATGCGGAAAGTGTTTCATAATTCAGAGCCGGAGTCTGACTCCGATTCCAATGCGGATTCAGATACCATTTCCCCGGCCCCCAATTGCGAGTCCCCAGTCCCCAGTCCCCGGTCCTCTGTCCAATTCCTCACTTGGACCACACGGCGTCAGTGTCGCCAAGTGTTTCTTTGGGTGGAGATGATGGTATCAGTCCAGGGGCGCTGGTTGCGTTATTTGTGTGTGGCTTTTATGGTGCGGCCATAAAAGAAAACTGAAAAAATCTGAACAAAATACGTATTTTCTTTGATATTTATATTTGTTACAGTTTGAGCGCATCTTTTAGATTTTTTTCGTTCGTTTTTTATCTATCAGGGCGCTGTCTCTAATTGCATAGAACTGCGACGACCGCCCATTCCCGTATCCGATATATATGGGCATCTTCTCTCACTTTTTTGGGTAGGTTTTGTTTTGATGCCTGCTGGTCGATCTGGAAACAGCGTTTATGATGATGCGATTCGGTCCATAAACATGCTGGACCTCAGATAAGAAATCGTTTGTCTTGCCAGAACCTGGAGAAAGTCATCCAAAGATGAAACCTATTTAGATATTATTAAGGTCAATTGGGGATAATGATCATTAAGTTAGGGAAATACTTTCTGTAAGAATTTTGTTGCAATTATTTTCCTTATAAGAACTTATTATTTACTATTGAAATGGAATACTTTTTCAATATTAAAAATCGGAGTTATAATAGCACTTATAAAATCCCTATTATTTGGTTATATACTAAATAGTATACTATAGAATAGTATATTTTCGATCACTAGCTAGTGGTTTATATATATTTTAAATATGGTTTTTTGATGAAGATCCGGATGGCAATGCAAAAAATTCCACCAACACTTGATGGGATCAGAATAACACCTATAAGTAATCTTGACCCTTGCATAAATCATATCAGTGGTGTGAGGCCACAGTCCAGTGCGTCGGACAGTTCGAAAACAGAACTTAGCTGCTCGAGAATTATCGCGCTGCAGCGGGAATATTGGCAGCGTCACCGTCTGCGACGGCAATGGTAGATGACAGAACAGGAACACGTTGCAGTCTCGCACCGTCTTATCATCACCTGGCTGGCGAATTGGTCACGGATAATGATAAGACGCGGAGTGGCTATTTTTGGGCCGGGACCTATGCGGAGACCTATGCTGGCGATGGACGCGCCTTCCGCTGATATGGAGGGCTATATAAGCTCAGACTGGGGGCTATGGAGACAACAGACTTTAGGTGTTGGTCGTTGAGCGAACCAATTCCGGAGCAGTTGAAGAATCAGAAGGAACAAGGACTGACAGCAGCCAAGGATGAAGGTGACTCTGGTGATACTGGCCCTCGTGGGCTGCGTGGCCGCCTTTAGTGTGCCCACGCAGAAGGTGAAGGTTGCCGACAAGGACTTCCTCGATAAGCAGAAGTTCCTGTTTGAGATTCTCTACCGCGTCGAGGATCCCCTGATGTTCGAGGAGTGGATCAAGATTGGACAGAAGTACGCCTTCGACAAGAACCAGTATGAGGTGAGAACCGGGAGGGGGACTTCTTTGGAGAGAATCCTTCCAAAATATGACTTGCTTTTTTCCCCAGACTTTCGACTATTACATGGAGAAATTCTGGGAGTCCTACAAGCTGGGAGCCCTGCTGCCCAAGGGCGAGTTCTTCGGCGCTCTGGTCAAGACCCACCACAAGCAGGCCTACGGTCTGTTCAACTTCTTCTACTACGCCAAGGACTGGGAGACTTTCGTCCGCAACGTCGCCTGGGCCCGTATCCACGTGAACGAGGGCATGTTCGTCTACGCCCTGACCCTTGCCGTGATCCACAAGCCCGAGTTCGAGGGTCTGATCCTGCCCCAGATCTACGAGATTTTCCCGCAGTACTTCTTCAACAGCAAGTTCGTGTACGAGGCCGAGAAGTTCGACTACGAGGTGTTCAGCAAGTACATCATGTACGAGAAGGAGTACAACGACATCCTGTACAAGGACTACAGCGAATTCAGCGGAAACTTCTACTTCTACACCAAGGACTGGAAGACCTGGCAGTGGTACAAAATGATGGGTCTGGACCAGGAGTGGTACGTCGAGGACAAATATTTCCTGCGCGAGAACTACGCCGAATTCGCCAAGGACCCCAAGTACGTTGAGGCAATGAAGGGCTTCCAGAAGTTCTACATGCCAGTGGACTACACCCGTGACATCGAGTTCTTCAACGAGGAGTCCAAGCTCTCCTACTTCACGGAGGATCTGGGCTGGAACGCCTACTGGTACTACTTGAACATGGACTACGCCTTCTTCCTCAACGGCAAGCAGTTCGGTTTGGACAAGGACCGTCGCGGCGAGTTCTGGATCTACAACGTGCAGCAGATCCTGGCCCGTTACTACCAGGAGCGCCTGACCAACGGCTACGGCGATATCCCCGACTTCTTCTGGTACAAACAGATCGAGTACGGCTACGATCCCCAGCTGATCTACTACAACGGAATCGGCTACAGCTACCGCAAGAACTACTACGACTTCTACACCTACGGCAACTTCGAGATGTACGGACAGATCCAGAACTTCTTCAGCCGAGTCTACAAGTCCCTGGAGTCCGGATTCTACAAGACCGCCGACGGACAGGTGATCGATCTGCACAAGCCCGAGGCTGTCAAGTTCATCGGCAATTACCTGCAGGGCAATGCCGACACCTACGACAAATACTTCTTCAACTATTACTATATGCTGGCCCATATGTACTTCGCCGATGTGGACTACTCCGATGTGGAGGTGTTCCCCAACGTCTTCCTCAACTTCGAGACCATGCTGCGCGATCCCTTCTTCTACACCTTCTACAAGAAGTTCACCGACGTGTTCTACAATTTCAAATACTTCCTGAAGCCATACACCCAGAAGGACCTCTTCTACGACGGAATCACCATCAAGGACGTGACCGTGAGCAAGCTGGTGACCTACTACGATATCGTCGACTTCGATGTGACCAACCTGCTGAACGATAAGATGACCTTCGTCGACGGTGAGTTCGTCTGGGACAAGGCTCTGCTGGCCCGCCAGGCTCGCCTCAACCACAAGCCCTTCGAGTTCGACTTCACCATTGAGTCCAAGGCCGCCCAGAAGGGCGTGGTCCGCGTCTTCTTGGGCCCCAAGTTCGACGAGTTCGGCCGCGTCATCCCTCTGGATTACAACCGCAAGAACTTCGTGCAGATCGACAGCTTTGTGTACCCCTTCGTTGCCGGAAGCAACACCATCAAGCGCAGCTCCAAGGAGTTCACCTGGACCGCCGAGGACAGGATCACCTACTCCGAACTGTACAAGTACGTCATGCTGGCCACCGAAGGCAAGTACGACTTCCCTCTGGACATCAGCGAGCCCCACAACGCCTTCCCCGACCGCCTTGTCCTGCCCAAGGGCTGGGAGCACGGCTTCCCCATGCAGTTCTACTTCTTCGTCTCGCCCTTCGCCGAGGAGTACGAGCAGTTCTCCAACTTCGACTACACCTACTCCTCGGGAGTTGGCTCCGGCACCCGGTTCGTGGACAGCAAGCCCTTCGGCTATCCCTTCGACCGCCAAATCGATGAGTACACCTTCTTCGTGCCCAACGGCTACTTCAAGGACGTCAAGGTCTACTACGTGGACACCTTCGCCAAGTACTTTGAGAAGAAGTACGAACATTTCGGCACCTTCGACTACTCCATCGAGTACTAGTCAGTGGTTGGCTGTAGCTTTAGTCTTAACGATTTGCAATGCCAATGGCAAAAAAACCAAACCAAAAAAAATATGAA